>JANHFT010007705.1:192294-206746 GCA_032467955.1 Pseudoxenodon macrops | reverse complement strand
AAAAGCACGTAAAAATGGTGGGAAGATAACAGCGTTCCATGCGCCTTTGCCGTTAAGTCATGCCAGTCACATGATCATGGAGATGTCTTTGGACAGCACTGGTTCTTTGGCTTTGAAACTGAGATGAGCACCACCCCCTAGAGTCAGGAATGACTAGCACATATGTGCGAGGGGAACCTTTACCTTTACCTATAGATATAGGAGACATAAGGGATATTCTGTGCTTCAGAGAAGCAGACAAGGTCACTATGAAAAATAATGCTTCTTCCTAAATATAGGAAATAATTGTTGATGTTTAAGCAGAAGCAAAAAATTGCTCCATAAAGTAAATAAATGAAAGCAGTGTTTTCTGTCCTGAGTTTACTCCATTTTTTCTTTAAGATTGTAATTGGAATAAGTGGTAATGATCTGTTTCTAATTTGAGGGCACATGTTTCCTTCATTGAATCCAATATTTGCACTCCTTTCTATTCCTATTTGGATATTTATGTTAAATACCTTTTCCCTCTTTTGGATGGGACAGCATTACACAGTATAATTTGCCATTGATCAATAACAAAAAAAAACATAGACTCTGGGAACTTCATAGATGGTTTTTAATACAAGAGGATAAATGAGAGGAATCTATTTTGAATTATCCTGATCTGCCTAGTTTCAATAAGATTCAGTATACAATTTATGGGGAATGTGCATTTCTGGGAAACACATTATTCTAACTTTCCACAGGAGCATGAACTCTATACAGTTAAGGGTTGTGCTGTCATTGAGCATCATAACATATGAAGTTATATCCTCACTACTGATTTTTTTTCTCCATCAATATAACAATGTCCAGTGGGAAGGAAGACAGGGCAAAGCAAGTATTTTGATTGAATGTATTCTCTTTTTTATTTTAACAATCCCTCATAATCTTCACTGGATTATCTAAATTTATTCAGTCTCTTACTCCTTGTCTGTGATTCCAAAGTCTATGCTAATAGAGTTGATGGATTAGATAATTAAGAGACTAAGCCACTACAATAATCTCTTTCAAGAACTCTATATAGATATTAACCAGTGAAGAAGTAGGATGGAATCTTATAATATACCAAATGATAATTCCCACTAGCTAAAAGAGCAATTTCAGCACCTTTCTTAAACCTGTCCTATGAGAGAACTGTAGAATCGCTTCAGATGAAAGTTTCCATTCTCCGTAAGTGGTGCAGGAATAGCTGTGACCAATGTTATAAAAGTTACCAATGGGTCAAGTAGAATTAAAGAAACAACTGTACTTCTTTTCACTGTCAGATGCAGTTAACTACTAGGAATGCCAGTACAGCTTTACCCTGAGAATTTGATTAAGATCTAGTTTAAAGCAGAAATTTACATTACATGGTGTATATTGATAAGAGAGACATATGAAAAAAATAGCAATTATGACATTTGCAAACAATGCAATGAAAGGCAGAAAAAATCAAAGTTGTTAAAATCTTAGAATATTGTCAGTCCCACAATCTCTTTTTTTTTCTATGAAAATTTAAGGGAATAAATCAGTTAAACACAAAATCCTGCAATTACCAAAATTAAACGGTCAAAGTTCTCCCTTTCACATTATTCCCCCCCCCCCCTCAGTTCTTACCCTGAGAGAAAGGGGATAGATTTTCCACTGGTTACATGTTGGGAGAGAAAATTCATCACACTTTACATACAAGATGGCCAAATGTTGGCATTTTCCTTTTTTTTTTCAAACTATTCACAGGCCACAGAGTTCTCTCTGCAGATTCTTACCACTATATTTACAGGGATGCCTAGAAATGAATATTGTGTCTGTCCAAGACTATGCTAATAATCATAGCCTATGTGGGGAAAGCCTTATGCTGCTTCCTTGCAGCTCCACGAGACCATCAAACTGACTACACAGTCATGTACAGTTCATCTTAAAAGATTGCCTGCAGTCATTAGTCCAATTAAAGATGTTAACTAATATGGTTCTCATTCAAAATTGGGCATAAAATCTAAACTGCAGACTGACGTAGTTTTATTTGTCTGGAAGAAATAACTCTCCTATCTCAAGTGTGGTTCTCTAGTAATGAATACATAAATGGTTGTCAGTTGATAAACTTAACTGATCGTAAAAGAATATTCATTTTACAGAAAGTATTAAAGAGTAAAAAAGCTAATGAGAAATGGGAATTATCAGAAAAGTAGAACCATAGTTTCCTATTCTAAGAAGATCATTTTAATAAAGGAAATATTGGCTGCAGTCAACCTGTCTTTGTCTCAGAGGTGAAATCTCAAAAAAGGCAAATGAGCATGAAAATAATACAAGCCCCCATTAAAGTGATTTAAATTTAAGCATAAATTTTGCTAATACCACTGAGCAAAGGGAATAATTAGAAAGTTTTTAATAATGCCAGAGATTTAATAATTAAAGGCACAAGATTAATTTCAGAGGCATCATTACCCTAAATCAAATATTAGATTTCTGGAAAATAAGATGGAAAGAGGCTTAAGCCATAGCCATGTCTTTTTGTTCTTGTTAGGAGGGGGGGTAATTAAATACTATGGCTTTCATTTCTTTTGGAACCCCGAGGATTCACTTCCATGAATATAAAATTAATGTGTATTGGATATAAGCCCTGAAATCCCAGGGAAAGGCCCAACATTTTTGTAGTATATAAAAGTACTAATTTAATCATCTTGTCATTACTCTAAATCGAAAATAATTAAATAAAGGTCACTTTCATTTTTAACAGAGGGACATTATAAGCATCCAAAGGAATTTTCCATCTGCCAGAACAATGCTTTCCCTTAACTCTAACATTTTTCTCAATATATATCACTGCCTTCATTTAGGGAAAGTAACAATGCTTTTCAGCAAGCACAACAACAATATAAATGCATCATGTTGTTCATTGCAGATATCCCAAACAGCACAGTTTAAAGAGAATGAAAAGTTGACTGCATCTTTACATTTCTAAATTATAACAAAGTGTTGCATTTCTAAATGTATTCATTTTATCTGGATATATAGGTAGTAACAGAAAAACAAAAAACCCACTTTGTTAAGATTTTTACTTACAGTATATAATCCAATATGTGTTCAAAAAAATCAGAAATTGATAACAAATGCTTGACTACCCCTATAATAATTATTGTCTGAGTCCTAATTTTAATGAATTGTGAATGTTATTCATTATGAAAATCTACCTAACTGGTTTTTTTTTTATGAAAACGTTCTTGCTTTTGAAATTTTGACCACGATTACTGATATGCACAAAACTGTATCATATCATTAATGATCTGCTTGGGGAATTTATTAATGACATTCATTAGAGTTTAATATTCTCTTGCTTCCATTGTTTAGACATCTGCTCATTTTATTTATTTTTTCCTGTCTATTATTTCTTCCATCATGCTGAGATGACAATTTTAATGAAAATACATTGTAATTTTGAAATGTTTTTTTTAGGCCAGCATTTATGGCACAGCATGGACTTTTGAGTACGTAATTACCATAGATAACTTTTCTAAATCTTCGGAGATTTGGAGACAATTGTTTAGTATTCTAGCTTTTATTTAGCTCCTAGTTTATGTTCAGCTTCAAAAAAGCATGAAATAGCTAAATGCCTAATTTTCTACTTGTTGTAACTGATTTTAGACACTGAGTTAAACTTTACTGAGTATAATTATCTCCCCAAACCATTACAAATACGACTTATTGAACCATAATACCATGTCACAAAATTAATCATATTATTTCCCAGAAAGATCATCTCAGTGATGAAACTGGGCTACCAGATAGAAATTGCAACTAAATATTTTTGCTTCCATCTGTTGATCTTTCTGATTTTGCAGCTCAGAAGAAGGGGAAAGGTCTAAAAGTTCTTGAAGTAAAGGACCACGTACTACTAGGTACTATAGGAAACCTGAAGAGGTTTTCTATTCACCCTATTGGGGAGATTGCCTCATTCTTGCTCCATCAGTTATAGAATATTTTCCATCTAATATGATGTCACTCACATTGTCTGTACAAAGGACAGTCAAAGGAATAGTCAAAGGATTAAGACAATCTCTTGTATCTAATAAGGAAGCCTCAGGTAGAGCACTGAAAACTTAATACTTAAAATTTGTGACTGAAGGGTTGTTGTTTTTTACTAGATTTATATCTATTGCCTTTTCTGAATCAGTTACCTTTCAGACTACAGGCAGTCCTTGACGATCCCAATTGAACCCAAAATTTATGCTGTTAAGTGAGACATTAGTTAAGTGCATTTTGCCCCATTTTATGAGGTGGCTGCAAAAGGGAATCACATGACTTTGGGACACAGCAACAGTCATAAGTATTGTCAAGCATCTGGATTTTGATCACATGATCATGGGGATCCTACAAAGGTTGTCAGTGTGAAAAATTGTCATAAGGCACTTTTTTCAATGTTGTTATAACTTTGAATAGTCACTAAATGAACTAATTTAAGGACTACCTGTACTAGGTTCACACTGCTTTACAGAGGAGGAGAGAGAGGGATAGAAAGAGAGAGAGAGAGAGAGAGAGAGAGAGAGAGAGAGAGAGAGAGAGAGAGAGAGAGAGAGAGAGAAAGAGGAAGAAACAAAAAAATATGAATAGAAAAAGGAAACTATCAAAGCATATTATTTTTCATATAAGGTATCATTTAGCCTATTTTAAAACAATAATTAAATTAGATGACATGAAATAATATTTATCAGTTTTTCCATTGCATTGAAAATAAATGACAGTTCCTGACTGTAAATCTAGTTTTGCGCTACCTTTTCAAACTGAAGAGCAATCTTGCTCTAAGAGTATTAGATGCTGCAAGCAGCATCCATGATGAGGAGGGGGGAGTAGCATGATAGAACCCCACACCTTCTGTATTACGCCTCACAACATCTCTCACATACACTGCTTTTGTCAAAATGATAAGAATAGTGAAAGCCTGTAGATGCCAATGGATGCTATAATGCATCTAGACCACAGGTGTCAAACTTGCTACACCACATTGCCATCATGTGATATATTGCAATGTTTTTCCCTTTGCGGTGCTGGAGTAGGCATGGCCTGCACATGACACATCCAGCCCATGGGCCACCAATTTGACACTCCTAATCTAGACCAAAGTATGAACTCAAGAGGTTTTATTTGAAGAGACTGCCATTTCACAATTCAAAATGTTCTTGCATTAACTCAAGCATTTTAAACATTTGACTGAACTATATTATTCCTTGTTAATGATTTAATAATAACAACCCACTCAATTTCAAATTATTCTGGAATATAAATTTGTCATGTTTGAATGAGGCTAAAAATGATATTTCCATACTAATATCTTAAGCAGGTACCTTATGGTAGTTCTTACTGTTAACAGTATAATGGAATACAGTTAAAATGTTCTTGTCATGATGCTGTGCAATATTAATTACCTTATTTGTTAAATCCTAAATTGAATGAATTAACAAATATAATATAGGTGCTATTTTATCTCATCATTCCTAAGTAACATTGCCATCCACTAGAAGAGTTGTCTTTTATGTAATATTTAAATATATATTTAAAGGATCTATTTATTTTATAAAACAGATGGAACAAAAGGTTGAAAAAATTACTTGTTATAAATAGCCATTCTCTGAATGGCTATTTATTAGTTGTTCAAGGCAAGTATTTGTGGGTTTTTTTTAAATAAGAAAAAAAGCTTTGAACTGCATATGCAAGATGTCCTATACCAGAATCATATAAAGTTTTTCTATCGCCAAGCAGACATTTAATTTTTTTTACGTACTTGAAGCAGGATTTTAAGTATTAATAATGTAAAGCAAAGATATTGGGAACAAGGCAAAAGAAGTTGAAATGATTTTGCAATATATTCTATTTACTATTAATGATAACTATAGTGAACAGCATCATGATTCTGATTCATTATTGTTTTATTTTTATCTGGAATCAAATGTAGCTGAGGAAGAAATTAATTAGTTTATATAACTCTTGATTGTCAAACTCCTTATTTAATTACACCTTATCTTTTCAGTAGCAGATGCCATTAAATTTATGAAGATACGAAAATTCCCAGTTCACATGGTAATCCTTTTGAACAGTCTGAGATATATATTGAAGATCTATTCTTTAGATGCAAGTTTTATACCGGCAGGACTTCCTACTCCAAGCTGAATTCACCCAACATTCTGCACATCATCTACAGAGAAAATCCTGAAAATTTCACTCTTCTAGGAGATGAAGGGAAGCAATTTTTTTTTAAATAAAAAAAACAAAGAAGAGTCAGTTTAGTCTAGTGGTTAAGGCACCAGGTTAGAAACTGGGAAATTGTAAATTCTAGTCCTGCCTTAGGCATGAAAAATTGGTTGAGTGACTTTGGGCCAGTGAGTTCTCTTTACCCAACTCACCGTACAGGGTTGTTGTTGTGGGGAAAGTAGGACTCAGAAGTATTAGGACATCAGTTATTTCTAAAATTTTATTTTATTTATTTATTTTGTCAAGCATATATAAGATAACAGATAAAAGTATAAACATGATTTTGAATACGTGAAAAGGATACAAATAAAAAGGGACATTAGGACAGGGATGGTAGGCACATTGCTGTGCTTATGCACACCCCTTACAGACCTCTTAGGAATGGGGTGAGTTCAACAGTAGACAGTCTAACGCTAAAGTTTTGGGGGTTAGGGGAAGAAACCACAGAATCAGGTAGTTTATTCCAGGCATTGACCACTCTGTTGCTGAAGTCATATTTTCTGCAATCGAGTTTGGAGCGGTTTACATTAAGTTTGTATCTGTTGTTTGTGATTGAAGCTGACATTGACAGGTAGGACATTGTAGCAGATAATTTTATGTACTACGCTTAGGTCAGACTGAAGGCATCAAAGTTCTAAGTTGTCTCAGCCCAAAATTTCAAGTCTGGTGGCATAAGGTATTTTATTGCGGGTAGAGGAATGGAGGACTCTTCTTGAAATATCTCTGGACTTGTTCGATTGTATTTAACGGTTTCATCATTACAGTCTTTATTGTTAGGTCCTTTTAGGGATGGGATGAATCTTGAGTCTTTAAGTTTCTTGTTTACAAAATTATAGAAGACACGGTTGGATTTTGTGCATGGAAGGTTTTCCTCTTGTTTGATGTGATAATTGGTGCATTCAGTCTTTATTTGGTGGCATACTGTAAGTTTTTGTAGTGGCTTTTAAAGTTACCTACGTAAATAGTTTTGTTTTTTCACCAAAGAGATTTTTTTATTATTATTAGAGCTTCCTTATTGATATGGGTAATTTGTTTTTTCTGGTTTTGGTGCTTATTAATGATACGTATAGTTTAATGATTTTTTTGACTTTGAGCAAAAGAATGTTATAATGGTCTTCAGCAGTATTACAGCCAGTGAAAAGAATTTGCCAATAAAGAGATGAGAGTTCATTGCCTATGAGATCACAGTTGGCTTTTTTAAAGTTATAACTGGGGATCCCATCATTATGATGATTTTTGTGAGGTCGTATGTTGAGACAGAAGTCAATCAAGCTCTGGTCATTGCTGGAAAAGGGTTCTTTTATTTGTAGTCCATAAATTGAGTTTAAACTGTTGCAGAAGATGAGATCAAGGCAGTTGTTGAGTTACTAGTTGATCTAGTCCCAGATTAGTAACAGGGTTGTATAGGGTTGCATGGATGGGTTCAGTTGTACATTCGTTTAGGGTCCAATTAATAAGAGGTAGATTGAGGTCACCAAGAAAGATAAGACGATATAGGCAGGAGGCTGCCCACGTTAGCAGTGAAGTTAACTTGTTCGCATGTGCGATGTCATAATCAGGGGTTCTGTAACATAGTAGGAAGCAAAATGTGGTACGTAAGGACAGTTCACAGATTATGGTTTCAGGAATAAATTTTCACCATTGTTATCTTTTTCTCAGCAGAAACGTTCCTGACACTTAACCTAACATAGTACCTCCAAGTAACAGAGGGAGGATGCTTTGGGTTCTCATCCTGCAATAGATTCCAGGAGGGGGAATTCCAAAAATGGCAATCAAAGAGATAGCTCTTTTTCTCTGGATGATCATGCCCCCAAAGTAAGGTCAGACCTTTTAGTTTTAGCATGGCTGGCTGAGGAATTTTGGAATTAAAGTTGCCAACCTTAAAGTTGGCAATCTTAATGGAAATGGTAAAGATGGTATTCTTTCAGAGGCCATCAGTTTAGAAAGGTTTTAATCAGATGAGTTATATGACTTGGTCGTATTTGAGATTGAATATTTTAATTGACAATTTAAATTTCTTAGAAAGATGCCTATGTTTGTATGTATAGGCAGTAAATGCTGATAAATAAATAATACTGAAATGACACTACTGTACATGAGCTGATAAGAATCTGCCACCCATGTCACTATCCAAGGAAAGAGTAGTAAATAATTGTAAACAATAGTAGACTGAAGTAACTTTAACCAAGTGATTTGTCGCCGTCATCATAAAGTTGATTGGTATACAATTAATATATACATAGCAGTTAATTACAGTATTTTCAGGTGCAAAGGATCAAGACCACATATTAAGTTGCAGTTCAGAAGATTTACTGCTCAAGCCTATACACAAGACTCTAATCAACTGCAATTCAATACTAAATTGTTACCAGATAAGGGTCAACATAATTAGTTGGACTTAGATCATTTGTGAGATCCTAATTACTCTAGGCCAGGGCTGTCAAACTTGCATTGTCACGGCAGCGTTACGTGACGTATGGTGATTTCCCTCCCTTCGCTAAACCGAGTATGGATGTGGTCAGCGTGTGACATCTGGCCCACAGGCAGTGAGTTTGACAGCCCTGCTCTAGGCTGAAGGTGTGTTTAACTCCAGCCCCAGCTCTGCCTGCTCTTCTCCTATTACTTTTTTATTTGTATTACTTTTTCTTTCCTGTACATTAACAGATATTTAGATTGTTGCTTTTCAGCCTTGAGGCTAGACAACTCTTGATGATTAGCATAACCAACATTTCTGCCTGAAGAAATCCTACCTCTCTCTATAATTCTCCCACACCAGCCAATTATCAGTAACAGGAGGTGCTAAATGTAGTATTGTTTGATGTTGCATTTAGCACCTTCTGCAATCTGCCCTACTCTTCCACTGCTTCTTCCCTAGTATGTGCAACAACATGCCAAAGCAACATTATGGTTTACAAATCTCAAAAGGTGGGTTTCAGATACTCAAAGCCATAATAATCAAACTACATTTTAGCTTCAGAGTTAAATGTCAACCCAACCATTATATTTTTGGAATATTTCCATGGTAAGGCTCAAGCTGAAGTCGAAGGAATTACATGTCTGGCTTGCCACTTCCCCAGGTGCTGAGAAGTGCAGCCATCTCTGCAGCTTCTGCACAATTGCTGAGATGAAGTATAAAACATCTACAGAGGAGGGAATGTTAAATTCAGTGCAGATATTTTGCAAGAAACATGAGAATGAGGGGGGGGAAGGCTTTGTCAGCAAGTTGTACTGAGATATTAATCTAGGACTAAGAGGGAGGATAAAGAAGTAGCAGGCAGTTAATGTCAGGAAACAATAACACTAATACTACGCTAATTATTATTTTCCTCTGGGCTACTAACATAGCTTAGAAGCGTGGGGCTGGGGTGGGGTGAGGAAAGCCAGTAATTTATGTTAGGAATTAGAGGATACATCTGCTTCCGGAGTTAGGTTAATCAAGTCCGTCACAGGTTTTTCTCTTCTGAAACATATCTTCTTCAGATAGGAGTTTCCCCTATTTTTAAATTATATTTTTTTACCAAGCAGTGCATGTAAGAAGTAGTGAATATTACATCATTTGGTAATCGTGCAAGGAAGACTTCTGAAGGGGCAAACTCCTGCTGACATGGAAACAGATTTTTAAGAGTGAAAATGGGCTGAGAGCCATCTTTTATTGTGGAATGAGTGTCCCTTATGTTCAAGTTAAACCAAATTAAAATGTTTATAAACAAGTCTGCCTTGTGCTAGAATATACAAAATGTTACCAGAGATTCAGCAAAAGGAAGTACAAAGTACTTCCTCTTTTTATGCAACTTCGCATTAACTCTTTCACTTAAAAAGCCTCTGTTCTGATGTTCTCTGAGATCTATATACTGGAGAGAAAAGAGGGGGTTTTTTTCTTTTGTTTTTCCATATACAGAAACAGCCTAACTCTGGGTGTTGAGACAGGGAAGGCGTTCATGTTGAAAGAAGTTAGCACCTACCCACCCCTTCTAGAGGAATGAAATATTCTAGGAAATATTAGAAAGGCAGACCCATATAGCAAACAAAAACTCATGGAAAATTACATCAGCCTGAGCAAGGCTCAACCAGGGCTGACAAGACAGCCTACAATGTTAGCTAAGACCCCCACCCCCTGGGAGTCTGACAACCAATCAGTGCATTTCTTATACAGCAACAGAAAGTTCAGAGGTGGAGCCCAACAGAAGTTATAAAACTCAGGCACTCCCAGCAACCTTCCCTTTTCCCTGGTGGTCCTCAACATCTTGAAACATGTGATTGCTTTTTCCCCAGGACCTCAAAACATGTGGTCCTGCTGTCCACCATTAAACCATCTTTTCAAGCAGCCACCATGTTTCCAGTGTCTTTTTCCCCACTTGGAAGTGAACCTAGATGGACATTTCTTCCAACACATCTTTTATACTTTTAGGCACATCCCGCAAAATATATCCCTGGTTATGTCAGTGATATAAATCTGATAACAGTCTACAAATATTGATCCTTTTAAAAAGTATTTAAGGATATTTTAAAGTGAATTTTAATTTACTATGGGAAGTGATCTGACTGGGAGAAGGAGGATAGAAATATAATGGATAAATACCTCACTTATCTGATTGTCGTCCAGGGATAATATCTCCAGATTTTCCATTGCACAAATTTGTACTGGAAATTCTTCCAGAAAATTTTGACTTAGATCTAAAATTATTGTATGGGTTAGTTTTCCAAAAGAAGGGTGTAACGCTTTCAGGCCACAGTTCTTCAGATAAATTACAGTAAGGCGTTTCCAGTGCCGTAATGGACGTGGAAAACTAGACAAGGTGTTCCCCGATATGTTAAATTCCTTCATTTCTGTCAAGTGCTTTAAACTTCGAGGGAGTCTGTACAATTGATTTGTTGACAAATCAAGGACAGACAGTTTGCAACACTTGCTCAGTGAATCAGGCACCATTGTCAGCTTGTTACAGGCGAGATAAAACTGAGATAAATTCTGCAGGGATGAAATTTCATCCGGAATGACACTCAGATTATTTTTCTCAAGGTCTATAATTTCTAGATTACGCAGTTGACAAAGTTCCAAGGGAAAATGTTCAAATCCATTCTCTTTTAGATAGAGCTCTTGAAGTTTGGTAAAATTCACTATTTCCTTGGGAAGACATTTTAGGTTGTTGTTAGAGAGTCCCAGCAGCTTCAAGTGATGAAGACATTTGCAGATTTCCAGGGGAAATTCATCCAGATTTAAATCATAGAATCTGAGATGAGAAAGGGACCGTATTTTACTGATGATTGTAAGTGAATTGTAAGGAAGTGGATTATTGCTCAGATCCAGACTTCGGAGATGTTTCAGGTCTCCCAGTTCCTCACATAGCTCTGATATCCTGTTCTTATTCAAATAAAGAACCCGTATATTTTTAAGATTACTTATTGCTCCTGAGATGCTACAAATTTCATTCCTTTCCAGATGCAGTTCCTCTAGGTCTTCCAGCTCAAACACTTGCCATGGGATGGTTTTCAATTTCCTGTTGGCTAAATCAACGAAAAAAATCCGGTCTGTGATCTGCTCTGGAACCAGAATTTCCTCTTTTGATTCTTTGCTTCCCAAAACTTCCTGTATTATCTTTTCAACTTCATTCAATTCCCCTTCCCCTGCTATTGCTGAGTTCTCACATTCTAGAATGGCAGGGAAAATTTCGGAGCGGACAGCAGATGCTTTTGCAATATAAGAGCTCTTGCAGACACCAGTCGGAATGTAACTGTTTTCCCAGAAGGAGAAAGAGAAATAGGTTTTCAGCCATGTCTTAAAATACAGGGGGCCCTCAACTTACAACTATTTGTTGCAGCTGTTCAACGTCACATCAGCATTGAAAAAAAATGATTTGTGACCAATTCTCACATTTACAATGGCACTTAGCAATCAGCATGAATTTATTATGGTTATTGCAGTGTCCCAGGATCACACACTCTCCTCCTGCAACTTTACCCAAGTGATTTTCAACAAGCAAAGTCAACAGGGGTAGTGGGATGAAGTCATTTAATGACCCTATGATTTAGTTAACAACAGCGATGTTTTGCTTAAAGCCATGGCAAAAAAGATCGTAAAATTGGGCATGACTCACTGAACTGCCTTGCCTTAGCAATGGAAATACTTTCCAATTGTTGTCATAAATACTGGATTATCTGTACCTAAAATATTGCATTACTCCATTCTACAGGAAAGGTGTGATCTAAAATTAATGGATCCAGTAACCAATGAAAGAGATTTTAGAAAAAATAGATTTAAACATTTTTTAATATTCTATGTATCATATAAAGAATAAGATGGGTAACAATTTTTGACATATTTTGCCTAATGAGGAAGACACTTTCTAGACAACCACAAATTTAGGTTCAGCTATTCACAATAGGGAAAAAAACTAGTGCCTCCTATGTAAAAAAGAAAAGTTATTAAAACCTTCTGCAATGGCTGTCTGCTTTGCTTTCAGTTGTAGTTTGATACCAAAATAAAGAATGTTGATTATTATGTTACTATATATACTTCTGCTCCTCTGAACAGAATAAAGTTAAAATGTTAATGGTTTCTGGGTTTTCTATGGAGGGAAGTATATAATATAATCCCAAAGGTGTTGTTCAAAAGCAACTGGACTTTCTTGTTGTTTTCCTTAAAAATGTTTCACTTCTCATCTAAGAAGCTTCTTCAGTTCTGGCTGAATGGTGGGGAATGGATGGGTTTATATTCTTAGTAGTCATCTGATTGTTAGTACCCGTTTCAGGGGTGGGTTCTGGATCCTTTTGCTGCGGGTTTGCTCAGGGTTGTGCCGTACATGCGCGCAGCAATAAAAAATAGCTTCTGCAAATGCGCAGAAGCAAAAATTAGCTTCTGTGCATGCACAGAAGCAAAATCCAAGATGGCGGTGCCCACAGAGACACCCACGGAACCAGCTCAGTGAGGTCATCACCGAGCTCCTAACAGTTCTAAAGAACCGGTTAAAACCGGTAGGAACCCACCCCTGCTCTTGTTGCACTCTCATTCATGTGATCCTGAGGGTGCAAATAAAACCCCAAGTGTCCTCAATGACTCTCAGACTCTAAGAGAGCTAATGACCAATCTTCATCAGAGTGCTAATACTGAAAAGCAGTGTTTCACAACCTTGACAGCTTTAAGATCTGTGGACTTCAATTCCCAGAATCCCTCAGCCTGTGTGGTGGAACCACTGGTTGAAGGAGGAGGGGGGGGACTCTAGGGGGAGGAAAAGAATGGAGTTGATATGAGGGAGTTGATATGAGGGAGAACAAACTATTAAATCTATTTTTGCCATTTCCCAAGGGTCAATCTGTCAATCTTGCAAGATTCTTATAAAGAGATGTTTGACAATAAAGGAATACTTTGGCCTATTCACAACGTTTGGGGAATTAAATGGATTTTGGGGAATTCTGGGAATTGAAGCCCACAGATCTTAAAAATCACCAAGGTTGAGAAACTATTGTTTCAAATTTTTAGAAAAAATAATTAGGAACAGTACCCCAGAGTTTTATTTGATGTGAGATCATACATAACTGGGTTCAATTGAGACAAGAGTGTGATGAAATGACATAAAAGAAGAAAACTCTTTTCTTTTCTGGAAATGGGAACAGTAATTATTTTTAATCCCTGCAAGTTTCCACTTGCTTGTTGACATAACTGCCGGATTCTAGGACGTTTGCCTTTTTCAAATAAAGATTGAATCTGATTCGCTGATGTACCACTGATGTCATAAACTAAGCCGTTAACGGTTGACATTCGTACTAAAGACTCAAGGATAGGCAGAAACTGATATTAAGGAGGTAGAAAAAGAAAAAAAATGATCTCCTCAAGCTCGACCCAACTAAGTTCCCCCATGGAGAGTTTCACCTCAGAGTCAACAGTTTCCAAGGTATCGTTATTTATACAAAAACGTTGGAAATAAAGCCAGTAGATCAATAGAAGCTTTGCATATACTCAATTATTTAAACGTTGGTTTTCTTGAGCTGATATATAGAACTGAAACTTAAGAGCTAAACCATTCCTAAAATAGCTTATAACAGTACAATTGTCCTGTGGAAACTGACAGGAACCATCCCAAAGGTGCTTTTTTCTAGAGGCAACTGGACTTTCTGCTTTTTCTTTGAAGACATTTCACTTATCATCCAAGAAGCTTCTTCAGCTCTGACTGGATGGTGGGAAATGAAAGGATTTATACTCCTTGCGGACAGCTGGTCA
>JANHFT010007705.1:150012-165046 GCA_032467955.1 Pseudoxenodon macrops | reverse complement strand
AAAAGATGAGATCAAGGTAGTTGTTGAGTCTAGTGTTGTTAGTTACCAGTTGTCCCAGGTTAGTTACAGCATTGTACAGGGTTGCATATATGGGTTCAGTTGTACATTCGTTTAAGGTCGAATTAATAAGATGTAGATTGAGGTCATCAAGAAAGATAAGAAGGTATGGGCAGGAGGCTGCCTACATTAGTAGTGAAATTGACTTGTTCAATGTTCAATGTTGTAATCAGGGGCTCTGCAGCATAGTAAGAAACAAAATGTGGTATTTAAGGACAGCTCACAGACAATGGTCTCAGGAAGAGCGAGTTCCTGTGCAACTTAGATATTTTTTAGATTTAGGGATTTTTTATAGAAGATAGCAACACCACCTCCTCTACGGGTTTCACAATTGGACCAGTAAACATAATAGTCTCCTTCTATGGTAGGAGCCCTCCTCAGGGAGGGATGCATTCAGCCACGTTTCTCAGACAAATATAATGTCAAATATAACCGTATTTAGTAAGAGGAGGAATTCAGGCATTTTATTTACAAGGCTTTTTACGTTAAGTAACTTGCATTTAAAATAAGTAGTGGTTGGTATAGAGATAGTTATGGGTGTGTGTGCCTAGTTTTGGATGATGGAGGATGATAATCTGGCATATCCTCAAGGACCCCCCTTCCTCCAGGGAAGAAAACAACTCATCCATTGACTGCCTGTACTCACCAGCCAGCCATAACTCACCAGCAGTCATCCAAGTTGCTACCTTGTCCTTCCATCACTGATCACCACTATTAAGACATTTCAGTTTTCAGTCTCATTTCCAAAGCAGCCAATCACTGGTTGCCTGTCATACCTTGCTACCTGTCCTCTCCCAGGCCAAACACCACCAAGCATACAGAAACATAGCCGCACACTTTACTAAATGTTTTTTTTACAAAGTAAGTTAACAAGTAAGTATAAATGCATGCACACACACAAATACACACATGCAGTAGAAAGAAAAGTCCATTCAAAATTTAGCAAATTTGTCTTAAAAGAGTTTCAGTCCAAAAAGATAGACAGAAGAGTGGTCATGTTGAGGGCCTAAACTTTGTAGATGTAGAGGGTTCATTAGCTGGTCTGGTTCCAGAGTCAAGGTCATAAGATTTGGAGATCAGGAGTCAAGGCACATAGAGTACGAATTAGGAGATGGTTATCATTAATGGAGAAGCTTGATCTCGCTGCTAGTCTTAAGCAGAAGCAAGCCAGGTGTTGGTCATTTGGGAGGGCAAGGTTCCTTTCTTTGAAGCAGCTTTGTAGATCTCCTTTGCTCTGCTTTCTTCTTCTTTGCACAGTGAGCCCTTGTGTTGGGAAGGGGTGAAAGGTCAGGCTTTTTATCTTTTTATCTGTCTAGTATCCAGCACTCTGCCTGCTGGATACTAGACAGCCACCGCCTCTGCCCTGCTCAGCCAATTTGTTTGATAACTTTGGAGCTGGCTGCTAGATCAGTTTCCTCCTCTGTATCTGCACATATCATTACACCACCAGCTAATTGAGTACTTGGGCCAGAAGGAGGCAGGAAAGAGGGTAGGGATACAGCCCACCCATCTTTACTTGTGCCATATAATATGCAGCTTTCAGGGAAGTGTAGTCAGAAAGTGTTGTGATGTTGAAGTGACCACAAGTACCCCAAATTTCATTCCCAAGGAGTCAGGGCTCCCAGCATTTTGTACGTTGAGGCCATTTAACTTATCTTGGTTCGATAATTGTTGCTCTATATTGCTCCAATTTCATCCAATTGAAGGTTACAAACAAAGAGTCATGAGAGTTTTAATATATAGATGTATTTCCTAATATTAATAATTTGGCAACCACATACAGTCTTGGGATGGATTCTGTTTAAGACAGGTAATCAAAATACAACCATTCCTGACCCTTGTCTGCTGTACAAATATAAAACTTAGAAGTTGTAGCATTGATATTTGATATATATTCAAATACTAACTAGGAATGCATCTATTAGTTTTGCTTTTATTCTGTCATTGATCTGCCTCTTGAGATTTTTATCTTCTCTTATATTAATATATAAAAGTAAAAATACACATTTTGTACACCTTTCTCTCAATATACATATTTTACACAAAATGTATTGCAATTATTTTTGTTTCTGCTATGTTTTTGTTATATTATTTTATTTGTGTATCTCATTTTCACTAATGTATGCAATTTTCTGTGTACTTTCTGCAATGTGCACACTTTTATTCACCTGTATTGCTTGAAAATCTGCACTGGAAAAACAAGAAAAATATACTGAAAAATGAGTGCAATCCACTCATCCTTCAACACGCATTCATTTTTAGATTTAGATGAATTCATTTTAAAATGCAAACTGAATGTATGCTTCCCCTGTACCTTGAATATAATAGATATTGTGATCTCCAATGTGTAGCATACTCTAACATAGTACATGTTACCAATTATAAACCTGTCAGTAGAATAAATAAGATGTTCTGGGAAACTGTATCTTCAAAAAATGTGTAACTAGCTATAAAATGAAAGATTGATAGTTTGCATGTGAGCAAAATGCAATAAAAATTTATTTTAGATGACTACAAAGAGAGATGAGTGAGACAACAGAGACAAATAGGTACATTAGCTAATATCCATACTATTCAAAAGAAAAATCAGAGAAAAGTCACAGTTATCTAGTAATTAAGAGAAATATTCCACCTCAGAGTATTGGGTCAAAATGCACATAATCTTGTCATATAACCAGTCCCACTTAATTACTTGAAGCCTGTACATACAAAGACCATATCTGTGCATGGATGGAGCACCATTGGCATGAAAAGAAGTTTCATAATTATGCAAATTATGAAGGAATACATGCTAAAACTGAAGATTTCCATTTCTTTGGTTGACAAAAACGCAAGTTCAATCATCTGAACTTTGATCAAAATACTATGTCTAAAAGAGTAAGTAAGCCACAGGCATCATTTGAGGCTGCAGTTGCAGAATTAGTGAAATAAACTTAAAGGACTTCGTTTTTTCAAAGCCAAATTATAGATGATTAATTTTCAGGTATTATTGAGCTACAGCTCCCACCATCCTTCCTTTATTAACTGTGTTTCCTAGGATTAACATTTGACAAGCCACACTGTTTCCATGCATAAACTATTATCACTCATTTGCCTGATTCATAAAGATGAACCAACACATACTGCATATGCTACTATCCAAAAGATTTCCGGTAGCTTGTATTTCATTTCTATTCTCCAAGTCAATGGAGATTCAATGGGTGTTGTGTCTCCTGAATGACTGATATAAGTTTTTTAATGCCTAATTACTACAATGTTTGGCTGAAAGGGTGTGTTTAATAGCCAAAAATCCATCTCAATCATTAATATTCACATTGGATATTACAAAGAATGGAAGAATACTCTAAAGTTGTACATGCCTCTGTTTATTCAATCTTCTTGTTTAGTCAAGTTACAGTTTCCTAAAAATAGCATACAAAATAGAGAGGTTGTTTAACTGTAAAAGTTGATCATGAACCCCCTAATCCCTGAACTTCAGCCTTATATGTAGGACTGAGCTTTACAAAGGGTGAAGATCAGGGGTGGGTTCTAATTTTTTTTACTACCGGTTCTGTGGGTGTGGCTTATTTTGTGGGTGTGGCTTGAGATCAGGTGGCCTGGTGGGCGTGCTTTCACACTTTATACACACACACCTAACACAAAACAACACAACTGACTCACACCATCAAAAGCACACAAAATGGCCCCTGCCACAAGAATGAACCTTACAGGGCCACAAAGAGCTGGGGAAAAAACTTTTGCACTTTACACACACACAACACAAAACAACACAAGTGACTCACACACCATGTAAAAGCAGCTGTACTGAGTCACACACCATGCAAAAGTACACAAAATGGCACTAGCAACAGATTTAACACATTTAACAGTTTTAACAGATTTGCAGACTTGGAAGAAGGTACCTTGGGAGGCCATCTAGTCCAACCCCCTGCCTAAGCAGAATTGCAAAAGCACACAAAATGGCCCCTGCCACAAGCATGAATGTCATAGGGCCACAAAGCGCTGGAAAAAAACCCTTTTACACTTTGCACACACACAACACAAAACAACAAAGCGTCAAATCACAGCTTTTTGCTTTTCCATAATAATATTAACAAGTCATTTCTATAAAGATCTATCAATCTAATCTGTAAAACCCAAAGTCAAAATTACATTCTTTTCCACATCAAGCATGAAATTCAGAAGCGGTTTCCATGTGGAAACAAAATTTATGTTCTTTTCTCATTTCCTATGTATAAACAAATCTTTATTAGGTCCATAAGCATCTCTTTTAAATTTAGTGGTATTTATCTCATTGGTTGGAATACATACAAAATGAATTTATTCTCACATCACACATTTATTAATTGTTATTTTTTGGGGGATGGGAAGGAATAATATTGGGTTTGTGCTAAGTTTCTATGTTCAATTTTGCCATTTCATTTGCCATTTCATTCATGGAACAACCTTTAGATTTCTGCTAATTGTGTACTTTTAGAACAATTTACCCTAGAAGAATGTTAGTGTACTTCTCATTATATGGCACTTTGTCCCATTTTTTAAAATCTGAAATGCTACATGCTCATAAACTGGCTTTTTAAAATCAGAATCAAATTCTTCTCAGTGCAGCTAATTTGCCTTATAATTGCTGTTTACAAAGATAGAGATTATTCCCTTGCAATCTAGTAAAATTCATAGACAGACAGAGTATGCAGTACACATTTTTTAATATTTTGTCATCACTTCTATGCTAGTGCATTATCAGAAGGGAATAGTTGGACATGCCTTTCGGATTATATCTTTTATTTCCACATACTGCCGTCCTTCCATTTCAAGCCTTAATATGTTTTCACGCTTTCTGGTTTAAACAATCATAGACTGTCAGCTGTTGCTTTAACAACAATGAGCTCCCATCAATTAGAAGAGAATTGTTGATGAATGTATGTAATGTACCAAGAATCTTCCGGAAAGCAACCCTCCTTAAAATATAGAATATTCCCAGAATGAATCAGGAAGAAACCGTATTGATGAGAGTACCATCAAATGATAATCATTAAGAACATTATGCTAGATGCAACCTTGTGTCCCGGTATGAGAAAATAAATTTCTGCTGAAATCAATGGACCTTATGAATGAGTAAGAGCAGGCATTGTTCTTGATTCAGTAACAATTAGTTTCTGCAGCCAAGAGCTAAACTAAATGGTAAACTATTCTGACAGAAGGCAATTTCATCTCTTTAGCATAATGAAATCCTAATGAGAGTGTGTACCAAAGATTCTTGGAGTTGTGCAGTAATAATTTCAAATGTTTATGATTAGAAATAACTTGTGGTAATGAGAAAGGAAAGTAAGCTTGTATTCACATACAGTAATTCACAGGCTGGTTTTGAATAGGGCTTCTCCACTGGTAAAAGTCAGATATGTTCAAGTCTTTCATGGTACATTTTCAGCCCACAACCTACAAACATCCTGTGTTTGTTCTACTCTTGTACTAGAACATTAATTCACTTGGGGGGAAATCACCACCTACATAATTTTCCTAGTCTAAAGATACGAAAGAAGAGGACACGAAAGGAGAATCAACTAAAAAATAATGTAAGAGGAGAAACATGCTACATGAAACATTATGAGCATCTTTTTTAAAGAAAACTTTGATTTCTAATACAGATGTGGGAAAAGCTTAGATGTTCCTCATTGCAGATAATTTGTAAAAATAAAGACTTTGTGATATGTATACATGCTTTTCTCACAGTGATTTGCATCATGGGGTTTCCATTAGATGCAAGTTCTACTTACTTCTGCTAAGTAATGGTGGTTTGCAGAGTGAAGGAGTTACACAAATCACCTATTTGAATTGTTTGGATATACTGAGATGGATAGACCTTATTTTGATGCCTTGACAAGGCCTCAATGGGGCAACTTTCACACATTCTAGTAAATGAGAGCAGAATTGACACTTCAAAGCTGTAGAAACAGTTGTCTTTGCACATTCATTTCCAGTTTTATCCCCAAGAAGAAATATGATTTGGCCCTAAAAAATGTATTAACAGGATGCCAGTATCAGAAGAAAGTAAGATAATAATGTAGTACAACAGATTTTCCAAAAAAGTATGGATTTTGAAACTCCACTAGAATTGAGCCCAAAGTTTCCATTACTAAGCAAGGCAGTTTGCCCCATTTTACGAACTTGTTTGCCACAGTTGTTAAGTGAATCATTGCAGTTGTTAAGTCAGTAAAATGGTTGTTAAGTGAATCTGGCTTTTCCATTGACTTTGCTTCTCAGAAGGTCACCAAAGATAATCACATGACCTCGGGGCACTGTAACCAACATAAATACATACAAGTTGCTAACCGCCCGAATTTTGATCACATGACTATGAGGATGCTACTATATTCAAAAGTCTGAAAAGTAGTCATAAGCCAATTTTTTCAGTGCCATTGTTACTTCAAATGGTCACTAAATGAACAGTTGTAAGTCGAGCACTACCTGTAATTCATTCTAGTCATAAACATTGAATCTCAAACAGGCCATATCCAATTAAGGCTTCACTGTTCAGCTGAACCCTAGTAAGATGGAGTGGCTGTGGGTGCAAGGAGGCTTAGGATCTGGAGGTTTATCATTTCAGTTCTAGGGTTGCACTACCCCAGGCAGACCCTATGTGAAACCTTTCTTCTGGATTCCTGCTCAAAGAGCAAGTGGTAGTCATGGTTAGGAGAACTTTTGCACAACTCTGTATTGTGTATCAGTTGCACCCTTTCCTGGATTGTGAGGTCCTGTACACAGTCACTTATGTCCTACTCATCTCTCAGTTGCATGACTGCAATGCATTCTATGTGGAGCCTATCTTTGAATAATGTTCAGAAGCTATAACTGCTATAGAATGCAGCTGCACAAACAGTTCTTGAGGCCCTTACGGTGACACGTGTAACACCGCTTTTGTCTGATCTGCATCAGTTGCCAACTTGCTTCTGTATCCAATTCAAGATGTTGGTTATTTATCTTTAAAGCCTCTTATGGCATTGCTCCAAGAGTATTGAGGAGCCATCTTACCCCAAACTGGGCCCATTCACTCCAGCAGAATGGACTTATTACAGACTCCATCTGCCAAGGAAGTTTGGCTGTTGGGGTCTAGAAAAAGAGTATTTTCTGCTGTGGCCACTTGAAAAATTCAACCTTCTGAAATGAAAGCCATCCCTACCCTCTTGCATTTCCAAAAGGGCCGTAAAACCTGGCTGGCTTTGGGTCCCGAGGGGGGCACTCTATGCTAACAGAATAACAGACTTGGAAGGGGCCTTGGGGGTCTTCTAGTCCAACCCCCTGCTCAGGCAGGAAGCTCTATACCATTTCAGACAAATGGTCGTCTGATGCTGGAGATAGTTGATGAAGTAAGAGAGAAAACCCCATCCTCATGTCATGCCTTCCCTTGATTTTTAGTCTGTATTTAATTCTTACTAATTTTAACTAGTTTCATATTTATGTTATTTTATGAACTGCCCAGAGTCACTTCAGCAGTGAGATAACTGGCATTTATTTAAATGTATTAAATAAATAAGCAAGAAACTATCTTGTTTAATAGAAAGACTTCATGAATATAATGAAAGAAATAAGGAAATGTAAAGAGAATGAAGTTCCCTAATCCACTTGAGAGAAACCACCAGGGAGGGAATTTTCAGTATACTTTCTCAGTTATTTAGAATATCTGTTTTTGTGTATTTGGAATTCTTATTTAGCACATGGCTGACATTTGAAAGGCAGTGTGGCATGTTATCTAACATTTTGAAAGTGGAAAAAACTAACACTTTCTATTTTTCATATGTAAAAAATAAAGCATGGTGCACTAGATTTTTTGACAGGTGACTACTGACACTTCATACAGATGCTATAGCAACGATGGAGCTCTTGATGAAGCTTGCTAGCAAATAATCAAAAACTGCTGAAAGGCAGTGAGTGATATGTGACATTTCATTATCTATCATTTTTATGTTGTCTCATTCCTTGGAATGAATACTAGCTTGATTGAGACTTTGTACTAACTTCATCTCACCGTTACTGCAAAAATAACCCAAGATGCACAGGACATTTCTACACCTCCCTGACGCTTGCAGACGCTACTCTTGCTACAACATATAATGTTGCCTAGTTCTGCACAGCAGGACTTAAAAAAACTGCCAAATGATGACCTGTGCCATAAGCTAATATTAATTAGCATGTAGTTTGTTATTCAAGAATGCTCTGTGCTGTGACAGATTTAGTTTGCCATATACTAACTTTTATGTACTCTTACATCCATCTAATATTTCTTTCCCTCCTTTTAGATTTTTTAGACTCTTGTTTTTATATATACTTTTATATTTTTAACTATTTTAAAATTAGACTCTGATGTACCATACATGTACACATACATTTAGGTTTTTTTTTAAATTACTAATTATTTGTATCCTGTCCTCCTTATGCTTGTCTAAGAAATAAATATTTGATTTGAGGAAGGTTGATTGGCAGTTAAAAGCCCATTATATAGCAGAATATGTAGAAAAGATAACATCAAACACAGAAGAAAGAATGGGCAATAATGATTCCTTATGTCAACTTCCTTTGTTCAAATGATTTTTCTGCAATTAATTTTGTACATAGACAAACATTCCTGTAGCGTGTTGCCCGATTTTCTAAAAAAGAGTGGGCAGTGAACTTTTCCTCCATGGACTGTGGATGTTATTATTCTAAAATTATATCCTTTTCATAATCCAAGCTATGTGACATTGAGGCGTCCGCTGACAGGGTGTTCTTCCATTTTTGATTATAGCATGATCAAACTTGCTAGGACAATAAATGGAACCAATTTCACAGAACAAAAGATGCAGACAAGCATTTCTCCCTTGGGGAAATTGGACTTCATTTTATCTCAATCAAACTTTCTGCTGTAGGTAGACTTTCTTCATTCTACTGCAAACTCTTTAGCTTGTCACTTCTACATGTTATACCACTGCTTTTAAATAACTTGCATAGGGAACATATGGAGGAATGAGACAAATCAGAGGTGTAATTAGAACTGAAGAGTATGACTTCTTTCACAGATCACTCACAATGTGTGGCAGTCATAGTGATCCAGATAGCTTGCTAAGAGCAACCCAAAATGAAAAGAAGAGAATGGGGACAAAAAAAGGGGAATGGCCCGCTCTTTCTGCTCCAATAATGGAATGATTAGAAACGGAGTCTGAAAAGCTCCGAAAGTGAAGCTCTTTTATTTAGACGATTGAGGTTAGTTCATACCAAACCTTTCAAACAAGACAATTAATTTCTCATTCTTATAAAAGGAAAACGTGACAGTGAACAAAAGAACAGTACAATACAAAAATCATGTAACAGTGGGAGATCACATAAAGGGAACCTCTTGCTCTCTCAGGACCACTGAAACATAGATGTCTTTTACCCAGTAATTACCTGGATATAACTGATGGGCTGAGTATGTGCTCTGAATATATATTGGAAGAGTATGTGTGGCTATTGAGGAATACTAATGGAAGAAGAAACATCTATTCTCTAATCGTTATATAAATTTCATATATGAAATTTACTTTATGTTGTTTGGGATCATATTAATATGTCAGAATTTAACATTTCCCAATTGTTTATATATGAGTTTTTTATGTATATAGTTCCTCAGTTTTATTTGATGCTATTTTCTTAATTTTTTCATTCTACGGTTCTGCAAATCCTATTGGAGTCTTCATTAGTTCTCAAAAAACAGTATTAAAATGAGTAAAAGGAAAAAAAGTAATAAGAAAATAGCATCAAATAATAAAAATAAAACTGGAATTAAAAATTATGAATGATCATTGCACATAAATAGAAAAACAATAACAAGATGAGAATGTTTTCAACCCTGCCTGAAAGCTGCTAGAGATTATTTTTATCTCACCATCTCCTGTAATTGTCTTTCTTATCCATTCCTCACAAAGTGGCATCTGATTTCCATACAAGGAGAGCTTTAGGTGAGAAAGAACAGCATCTGCATCTTACCAATTGCAAAAGGCAGCTTAACTCAGAACATCTTACATCCTGTGATGATATACCTTTAACCTGCCTATTCCAGGTGCTTGAGAAGATCTTGATAGATGGATAAAAATGCCAAATCCAGTGTAAATATCTGGCTGTATGTGATGAACAATAATAACAATATAATGGCGATAAAAGGCTAATACAAAAGGGATTGAACTAGTGCCATGTCCTTTATATACACAAGCCTTCTCTCCTGCATCTCTGGGCAAGCAAGGCTGACATACACATAAACAAGGTCAAGCCATTCTCTTTGATTAATTCTCTAGATTTACCATGGGATTGCTTTGTTTGTGTCTGAGGCCTTGCACTCCAATAACTTTCCCACTTATCATGATCTAAAGAAATTAATCTCAACAGATTAGAAAACTAGGAATATTCCCTGCTGCCTTTTTATATTATTCCCAAATCACGGTTAAGCATGCTTCGTAGGCTTAGGTTCCTATGTGATTTCCATTGCAGCTACATGATTAGCTAGTTAGCAAGTCTTGGCGTGATCTAGGTGGCAATAATAATAATAATAATATAATCAGCTGTTTCATATTTCATTGAGGCTACCTTCTACGGCACAGAAAGAGATTCTGTTAACTCTAACATAAATCAACCAACAGTAAATACTCATTTAAGCATTTGATTCAGAAATTGATATGAGGGTAATTATACCCTCACAATCTATTTTGAAAAAATATAATATTTCTAGATTAGCAAATAATGTTTAAGTAAAATATATGAGAGAATCCTGTGAGAAGTGAGTCTATGGTTCTCATGACCATATAATGACCCTACAGAAAGAAAGAAAGAAAGAAAGAAAGAAAGAAAGAAAGAAAGAAAGAAAGAAAGAAAGAAAGAACACAGAATGTAGAAAAAAATAATTATTATTGAGAATAAAAACTATGTGTGTAGTGATGGTAGTGATGAAAAAAAAGTCTGCAGAAAAAAAAGTCATTTTCTGTTATGTCCTCATAAGAACTTTTCATAAGAAACCTCAGTAAAGACATGGGTGCATTACAGCCAAAGATCAACACAATTAGATCCTTTAGAACACAGATGTCAAACACGTGGCGTCATGTTGCCATCACGTGATGTTTTGTGACTTTTTTCCCTTCGTGGAGCTGGGGTAAGCATGGACTGCATGTGATGCATCCAGCCCACAGGCCACCAGTTTGACACCCCTGCTTTAGAAGGAAGTGTTTTAACTTGCTACTTAATTCTACTTGCTTAAATCAATAAGACTACTATCTAGACCTGAGGCTAAATGATATCCAATCTCAGAGCCAAATAAAATCATGGGTTACTGATATAGTAGATTAAAAGTATCTACATGGATCTCAGTTCCACCTGTCCCAGAATAAATGTCAAACTGAAGCTGGCTGAAAGGGATTGTCTGAGAAAACAGCTCTATATGTTTGTTGTGTCTCTGCCACACCTCAGCAATGATGCTAGTGTTGGAAGAAATGTCCATCTGGGTTAAGTTCCAAGAGGTAAGAAAGACACTGGAAACATGGAGGCTGCTTGGAAAGATGGTTTAATGGAGCAGAACCATTAAGCACATGGTCCTGGTTTAGCTGAACACATGGAGTGGCGAGTGAGTGTTATTTATCCCCTCTCTTGGGCCTTGCTCTAGAGCTTCCTGTTCCTGTGCAAGAAATGTATCCTATTGGTTGTTGTAGGGGTCATGTGCAAATCCTAGGAGTTTGTCTGAAATAAGCCTGGTTGAACTGTGCTGGGTGATGTAACCCAGGTGCCATGTGGTGAGCTCTGCTGCTAGATGGGTAGAGGGCTAATCCTATTATGTCCTGGAGATGAAGGTCTTTTGTCTTGTAGATAAGACAACAGTCTGTTGTTTTGTAGATAATTTGGCACCAAAATATCTGCTGGGGGCAGGGAGCTAGGGCTAAGTTTCTGTCTCCAAGAGCATGTTTCTCAATTTCTCAACCAGGGAAATATAATATTCTGCCTTTGGAATATTTCCTAAAACATTTCATTCTTCTAGGAGATGGGTGGGTGCTAAATTTCTACACTAGACAAGGTGACTATCCTTCCAATTTATATTGCAGGAAGAGTTTTGGAATAGTCATTGGGGATTCTCTGCTGTTCTTTTCCTTCCCACCCAATGTCATCTACCAGCAGGGAAACCAGCTATCAAATGCTTTCTTGAATGTGTGGCAGAATGTTGTTGGAATATCATGTCATAATATTTTTCTATTTATTTATTAACTTATTTAATGCAGGCTTTTCAAAGCAAAAAGGTGGAACTTTCAGGGAGACTGAACTTCCTGCCAAACTGGATGTAAAAGGGATCAGCAAAGAGTTTGTGCAGCAGTTTCATTGTTCCCATCTTTCCCAAGTCCACATAGGCAGATCTTGTACTTTTCACATGTAATCAGAAACAAGCCCCATTGAGATTGAAGAACATGCAGTATATCTCCTTCCCAATCCTTTTTCTCCCCCAGCATAGTTTTGGATGCCTGCTTATATGGGGGGGCGGGAAATTGGTCCCTTATTTGGGACCATTTTTAGACTTCTGAATTTGATCTCAGCCACCTGACGGATGAAGTAATGCTTTAAGGTACCAGGCTAGAAACTGGGAGACCATTAGTAGTCCTGCTATGTCACAAAAATAAGTGACTGACCTTGGGGCCAGTCACTCTCTTTCAGCACCAGGAAGCAGGCAATGGCACACTATTTCTGAAATCCCGCCTGGAAAACTGCAGGGACTAAGCCAGGCAGTCCCCAGGAATTGACAGAAATTTGAAAAAATCAATAATAATAATTTAAAAATAATTTAAAAATCTCAATGACTCCTGTGAAATCCTTTATAGCCATATCAATCTCCTAGAGAAATAAAATGCAATATACCTATTAAGAACATGTCACACAAAGCTATCTGAGCAATCAGAAAAGCTTGTCTGAAATACAAAGTAGAGAATCCCCAAATAGAGAGCTTTCCATGCTTTCCCACTAATGGATCTTTTTCCCTTTTCTCCTTCTGAAGCAAATTTCCCCTGTGAATCATGTTTGATCGAGCAGAGACCCTTTTCTCTCCTTCCTTCCATTCCACATTTATGTCTATTTGTATGCTGTATGTGTCTTGCATATTTTACCTGATTTGAACAGTACACATGCATGCATACACACATGCACACATCACATTCACAAAATAGCAACAGGAAGATGGTATCCAGGAAAAGAATCCAGGAAACATGGAATTTACAGATAGTCCTTGACCTATAACTACAATTGAGCCCAACATTTCTGTTGCTAAGCAAGACAGTTATTGAGTTGTGTCCCATTTTATGAGTTTTCTTGCCACAGTTCTTAAATGAAACACTGCAAGTTGTTAAGTTAGTAACATGGGAGTTAAGTTCTCCGTTGCTTTTGCTTGCCAGAAGTCACAAAAGGTGATCACATGACCCCAGGACACCACAATGGCCATAAATACATGCCAGTTGCCAAGCATCCAAATTTTGACCACATGACCACATGGGATACTGCAACAGTCATAAAGTCAGTTTTTCAGTGCCTTTGTCACTTTGTACAGTCGAGGACTAGCTGTTTTAGTTTGTCTACATTAAAATGAACAAAATTGCTAGTTGGCAAATAGATCTTCTGAGAATTCTGTGTTCCAGTGTGAAGAGAAAAAGACCAAAGCTGAAACGGCCATTAGAAGCAATCAGATGGGAGTCAGGGAGATATCTAGAGCAGACTCACTGAAATAGTTGGAGCTGAAATGTTCACTTTCCCTGATGTTGCATTTTCCAGGCTTGTACCTGAGGTAATTGTGTTGGGAAAAATAAAACCCTGCTCCCAGGCAAGACCCAAGATGCCTCTAGGCTACTTCAGACTGTGGGCTGGGAGTGAGAAAAAGATGATAGGGGACCTGTTCTTCAGAAATGTTTGATAAAACATGTTCACTTTGTGGGCATCAGTATGTGAAAATGAGCTCTTATCTTATATCTGTTAAAAAGAATCAATAAGTAAGGATCATATCTGAAGGTAATGTAGACTTTTCTACAAAAGCTTGGGTACTTTTTATCCAAGTCTATTAATATTATATAACTAGATCTAAAGTTCTACCACCATCTCCTTCCTAAAGGTTTGTTTGTTTGTTTGTTTGTTTGTTTTGGCTGCCAGAAGAGAATCATTTGCTAGATGGATGCCCTGTTAATAAGCCAAGAAATATTTCATGAATGGATGCTAATGAAAATGAGGGTGTTTTTTTTCCTGGGCAGCTCTTTTCAGTTGTTGCAAACTGTTATCCATCAAAGCCAGAAATACTGACAACTCTCCAGCTTCAAAATGGAAGAAAAACAAATAGGAGTGAGTTTGAAATTTGGAAGGTATAAGAGTTTGAAATTTGGAGTTTAGAAAATAATTTTACATTTTAAAAAAGGAAAGAAAAGTGTTGGATAAATTTCTTCTTTTTTGTAAGACATACTATATTGCTTTGAAGGTGAGAATGAAGGTTTGTTTGTTTGTTTGTTTGTTTTTGTTTATTTGATGCTCATCTCGAGACCAGATCTCTAAATCCCATAGGAACTCCTCTATGACTTGTAATATGATTGACAAACTGAAGGTCATTGGATATAGCACACATTTTTAAAATGTTTCCCTTCAGATTGGCTAATAAACTTTTATCGGGGAGAAGGCGTGGTCAGCCGGGGCGAGCGGATGGTCTCCGGAGAGCTCCCGGAGATCGTCGGATTCTCTGCCTAACCGGGGGTCCGTTGCGGACCCTGAGCTGCCCTGAAGGGGCGGCGAAGTACGGGGGCATCTTGCTGCATGAGGGGGGAAAAGGCAATTCCCCCTGAAATGCGGCTTGTAGCCTCAACCCGGCGGCGGAGGAGGCGGGGCACCCCGCCCAAAGGCTCGACTGATCACGAAGGAAAGAGAAATTGAAAGAAACATCCCCTGTCGGAGGAAAAGATAAGAAATTGTGAAATAA
>JANHFT010007705.1:124480-139029 GCA_032467955.1 Pseudoxenodon macrops | reverse complement strand
ATAGATAGATAGATAGATAGATAGATAGATAGATAGATAGATAGATAGATAGATAGATAGATAGATAGATAGATCAGCAATAGCAGCAACACTTAAATTATACACGGCTTTATAGTGCTTTACAGACTTCTCCAAGTCATCATATTACCCCTAACAATCTGAGTCCTCATTTTACCAACCTTGGAAGGATAGAAGACTAGGTCAACCTCAAACCAATCAATATGCAATAATGCATTCTAATCACTGTGCCACCACAGCTAGATAGTTAGATAACAGAGAGGTGACGGAAATGAAAGATAATAGATATATAATCTTTATTATATCTTATGATAAAGCTGGCATAGGGGCTAGGTGTTTCCTTTATGAGGAAGTTTATTAGATTCAAATGTTTAATCCAAGAGCAATCCAAAACTACATAGTATTAAACTACAGTATAGATGTTTTATAATTGATTTTGAATATGTTCTTTAGACCTTGTGCAAAAATTTCACTTCTTTCATACCTCTTTTTTCAGGCTTTTATTGAACCTGAATGAAAGAAGAGAGATAATGAACTTTTTGTCAAAGAAAAGTCGAAGCACCTTCCAAATCATTTTTAGGTTTGACGTTTCTAACATCAATTTCTTCTTATAAAGTGACAACTTTAGAAATGCCGAAAAGGCTACAAATGGAGGGTTACTTTTATTTTTAAAAGAAATTCAGGTTTATAACATATGAAAAATTATAATAATTATATAATTATTTATATGAAGAGATAAAGTAAATGACAACTTGATGTGAAATTAACACCATAAAGATACAAAAATAGTAATAAAAACTTACGGTATATAAATTATTGCACTTACTAATCTCAAGATCTTAATTCTACCAGTCATATTTATATATTTCCTGTGGGAAAGTGCTGCCACATTTTATATATTTCATAGATAGTTACATTTTCTAATTTAAACTGAGTCAAATTTCATTATCATAGTATTAACTTTTTATTTATAATAATTGTAGCTTCTGATGAGCCAACTGTACTTGATTACTCTACCATATTCAGCATCTCAACAAAATTTATAAGAAAAATATTCAGGCACCTAATTTCTGAAGCTCCTAAATATTTGATTCTGGCTTCAAGATATGTGAAAATATACACATAGAGAGACACACAAAACACAATTGTGCTCAAGTGTAAAATCAGAGTTTCCTTTATCCATTTTTATTAAATAAATCAAAACAGGGGCACAGTTAATGCTAAATCTTAAGCAATAGCTTGCAAACCAAAGGAATGTGTTCACATTTCATACTAAATCAAAGCTGAATGCAACATATGGCTTCCTATGTTATTTAAACTGAGCCAGTGGCATCTGCAGAAAACTGAGATGGGGACATCAGTATGATGATACAACCATGGAAATACTGCAATTACCAGTACCTCTTTGTGGAATTTGCATAATTAGATCACAATGCAATGTGTCATAATTTGCTCAGGAAGAAGGAAGGAAAGAAAGAAGGAAGGAAGGAAGGATGTTTTTGTTAGCAAAACTGATAAGTCGAATGAAGAATGAAACCAGAAGCAGGCTTAATGCCTTTACCATATTGACAGTGTAGCTAAAGCTATAAACAAGCTGGAGGCTTAGTACTTTGCTATCAGTTTCTCAGTAGGATAATATTAAGAGAAAATTTCTGTTTCTATAATCCTATATCTTTGAATATATAACTGACTTCAAAATTTGTATAACACTATGTTCAATATTTCCTCTGTCTCTGACTTTTACCTTTTGTTTTCTAATTTTGTTGAGACAACAAGATAAGGTGTCATGTAATGTAAGATGTTTCCTGCTCTGTATTTTTTTTTATATTTTCAGATTTCACAATGGATTGATTCCTATAATTTTACAAAATTCAGAATTACCATTAAAAACAAGTAATACAATCAAATGTCTATATGTCTGTGCGGTTCCTTGAATTAAGTCAGATTTTTTCAGAATACTCGAATTAATCACAGAACATAGTTTGATACTTATTTAAGCTTGTAGAGAACAAAAGGGAGACCAGATATAATTAATATACCATATGTTCTACAAACTTCTTCTGGACATAGGAAATATATATTTATTTTGTAAAATAAAATACATTTTATAATCTCTGGGGTCCAATCACTGGATACAAGATTACAAGAACCAAGAGATTATATGTCAGATCAATAAGATCTCTCAAGAGTTTTGTGGGTTTTTTGTTTGTTTATGTGTGGAGAAGAAGTTTATAGGAGGGCCTGCTCAGCAGTCTGATAGTTACCAATTCTTATATTAATTTGCTCTAAATCAACACCTTGTCTAGTCATTCCTGCCAAAATAAATGTATTAAGCGTTGTCGATCTTTAGCAGCCTAATTCCACAGCATAAGCACTGCACTGATACCCTGTTTATATAAACAACTTAAGGTATTTATGAAGAGAATTATTTACAAGAGTGGATAAAACACTTTTTTCAAGTAATGGATAGAAATAGCTTGGCCAGTATGCCAATTATTGTTCCAATTACTCAAGAGAATCTTCCTCAGTAAATAACATCTCAGTGGATTTTCTCACAAATTAGATTTCCTTAATATTCTTCTTTAGCAGAATCTCATGTAGTCCACACAGATGTTGGATGCATGCATCAATCTCTTTTTGCTTTCTTCCTCTTTTCCTACCTCTGGTTTCCAAGACAATTGTGTTTCTAGGTCTCTTTTTGCCAAAATTGCTTTATGCTACTGATCTGAAGATCACTAATATGTCCTTGTTTCTATCTACACTGCAGCCTTTGCATCTTTTTCCAGTAGGCTTCCTCAAGCCCAGGATATTCTCTTAGCTCATAGCTCTGAGCAATTTCCTTACAAACTTAAATAACAGTTTCAAACAAACTTCTCAGTTGTTTCTTTTTAAGAATCCTTTGCAGCAACCATTCTCTCATTATCCAAGTAACCCCTTGTGTAAAAATCCTGACCATAATCTTTGACCAGTCTTTCCTTCTGGCTTTTCTAAATATATTGATCCCCTATTCATTTTAATTCAGCTGAAAGCCATTCTTGATCTAGACAAAACAGTTACTGCCTGCAACTATCTTTGGACTGAATAAAAAACAGTTCTCTGGTATATTCAATTTATTATAACCTCACTTAGCGGTTATTCTCAAAGTACTAGAATATACAAATATAGCTTTTTTTAATAGGGTCAAAATTAAGAGCTCCTTTTGATTACACTAGCTTACTAAATTGGAATACATGTGTCAGAGTCCTAGAGCATTTAGAAATAGTTATATATTTTGCACAGAGGTGTATGTCGTCCTTCATTGCAAAATTATATAGAGTGGTTTGAAATGAAGTGGACCACTGATAAAGAAAACAATTGTGTATTGTATCTTTGTTATTTCTAAGTACGTTTTGTTGTAATTTTAAGGCAGGGTTGGTGAGGTAGGAGGAAGCAACTCATATTGTTTCAGAACTTTGTTAAAGTTTTTACAATTCCTGATAGAAAAAGTAATACAACAGCCTCATTTGCCAACAAATTAAAAAGGGAGCACTTTTTCCAGAGTCAATGTGGTATTTGCCCCCTCCTCACGTACACATGGCAATACAGTCATATAGATTTTATTTATATTACAGCTACAACTGATTTGGTAATGGATTGCATATTACAAAATATTAAAATATTAATTTATTTTGTATCAATGCAATTTATGATGTGTTCCTATCAGAAGAAAGTAGTTAACTTCAGTGAAGATGCAAATAATGCATAATTTAGGTTTGAACATATTTCAAAAATATACATCCATTACACCTACACCATGTACTTTTGGGATAAACAATGTTATGAAAGCCTAGAAAAAGACTATCAATATTACATAAAAAAATAATATGTTTGAGAAAAAGGAAATACATTTAATCTTTGTTATTGTTGTTGTTGTTAGTTGTGAAGTCGTGTCTGACCCATCACGAACCCATGGACAATGTTCCTCCAGGCCTTCCTGTCCTCTACTATCTTCCATTTAAGCTCATGCCTACTGCTACAGTGACTCCATCCAGCCACCTCATTCTCTGTCATCCCCTTCTTCTTTTGCCCTCAGTCGTTATCAGTATTAGGCTCTTCTCCAATAAGTCCTTCCTTCTCATTAGGTAGCTAAAGTATTTGAGTTTCATCTTCAGGATCTGGCCTTCTAAAAAGCAGTCAGGGTAGATGTCCTATAGGACTGACCACTTTGATCATCTTGCAACTGGAAAAACCATAGTCTTGACTATACACACTTTTGTTGGCAGTGTGAAAAAGTAGACATTTAATCTACTTCACACAAACATCATTTACTAATTCTCTCTATACCTTTTCATTTCTTGCAAAAGCAAGAAAGCACACTTGCTTTCACCACTTTATATTTTCCTTTTTCCTTTAAAGTTTTCATTTATCTGTTTTTGCCAATCTCATCCACTTCATAGAACTACAGTTTTTCCCCTTTTCCTTCACACAATTCACTCTGCTTCATATAATTGCTTTGTGATTGAATTCTCATATTTTTTTTTCTATGTAGCAAAATCACTTCAATGAACTTTTCCCCTGATATACTGGTCTTTTACTTTCAATCCACAAGGATCCTCCATCCAACTTTTATTTTACCACATTTTTAAAGTAACCTATTTATATAGCATTCCACTTCTTTTTATGTTTCTCCTCTCATACACAACTATTATTTCCTTATAGGTCTTATACATATCTATTTTAGCTTCTTTCAATAAACATTAATTCATCACAGCAGGTCCCATACATTCTCCTATCTTTCTACCAGTATTTACACATCTTAAAGCACCTTCACTCATTTTCCCATCTTTGTTTAATGTTTTATCAGGGTACACAAATTCATCTAGTACATCTAGCTTCACAACATTTATGTGTAACTTATAATTTTTCTGTCTATTTCCCTGTCAAATATAACTGCCTTGGTCTTTGATATATTCACTTTCAGATCATTGCATGTTGTACTTTACAAACTAACAATTACTTCAAAACATTTAGGTTCTTAGTTAAAAATGTGGCATCATCTGCAAACAAAAGCTATGTATATATTTATTTTCCCAACCAATGCACATTTAAACATCATTAGAAGCATTATTTACATTTATCTATAACCACATTGAATTTGTAAGATGATATCTCATATTACTGATTTATTCCTTGCTCAGAGTTGTTAGGGTCTAAGTGTCACTTTACTTTTATTTTTGGAGTTTCTTTCTGATCCTTGATCATAAAAAAAACACACATTAATCTGTATCTATCTTCCAAATAATTCAACAAACTAATCTATCTATAGTTTTTGTGTTCACTCAGATACCTTTCTATCCCTTTTTAGCCCACTTCCAAAAGAAAGTTTTATTTTCATCAAAAACTATTTGGCATTTTCTCTACCTGTTTAATATTTACCATTTTTTGCTGTCCTTGACTTTGCAACTATATATTTTTCTATACACATATTATACAATATATTATTTTCATCCTCAATATTGCAGTTGTAGCTCTCTTATATGCATTTTTCTCTTCCACAACCTCTTTGACTTCACTGTTCCAGCAAGCATCCTCTTTTTATATGTCTTGCTTTTCTCCCCTTTCACTTCATGCTCTTTTACATTTATATTGATCTCTGTCAACCATCATGATATTGGACTTTTACTTTTTACATTAATAAAGTATGAAGTGCCATCTTAATTGTAACCATGCCATCTGCAGCTATCTTGCTAACGTTAAAGAGAGTATGATCAAAATAGTCATACTTTGGTCATTAAATATCACCCCAGCCTAGTTTATTCCTAGAACACTAAAAATAGATCTAATATAAGGACTACCTTGTGGTTGAAGCTGAAGTAGTCATTTACAGGTAGGACATTGTAGCAGATAATTTTATGTACAATGCTTAGGTCAGACAGAAGGCGGCAAAGTTCTAAGTTGTCTAAGCCCAAAATTTCAAGTCTGGGGGCATAAGATATTCTGTTGCGAGCAGAAGAGTGGAGGACTCTTCTCATGAAATATCTCTGGACTCGCTCAATCGTATTATTCTTGTACTTCTATTGTATTTTGTATTACTTTGTAATAATATTTATATTATTGTACTTTGGTCATCAAACACTACCACAGCCTAGTTTATTCCTAGAACACTAAAATAGTTCTAATATAGGGACTACCTTGAAAGTGTATTTAATATTATCTAGATCCCACCAGTTAGGAGGTAAATGTAGTGTAAATGTTTAAAAGTGCAACTGTTTTTATAAAGAAAACAATCTCTCCCCCTCCATGTGTGTGTGTGTATGTGTGTGTAGGTCCTGAAAAATGCCTGAAGTGCCATTCTCTTGGGCCCTTAGAAGTTATGCAATGACCAAGAGCTCTTTGAAATATGTTTTATTTATTTATTTGTCAAAACATGTATGAGATAACTGGTATGTATAAACATGTACATGAACACAAGAAATGGCTACAAATAAGTGAGGACAGTAGGACAGGGATGGTGAATACTCTGGTGCACTTATGCATGCCCCCTTACATTCCTCTTAGGAATGGGGTTAGGTCCACAGTAGACAGTTTAAGGTTAAAGTTATGGGGGTTTGATGATGTAACAACAGAGTCAGGTAGTGCATTCCAGGCATTGATCACTCTGTTGCTGAAGTTGCATTTTCTGCAATCGAGTCTGGAGTGGTTTACTTTGAGTTTGTATCTATCATTTGCCCATGTATTATTGTGGTTGAAGCTGAAGTAGTCATTGACAGGTTGGACGTTGTAGCAGACAATTTTGTGTACTATGCTTAGATCAGACTGTGGGCAGCGTAGTTCTAGGTTTTCCAAGCCCAAAATTTCAAGTCTGGTAGTGTAAGGTATTGTTAGCAGAGGAGTGGATTACTGTTTTTGTGAAATACCTCTGGACTCATTCAATTGTATTAAAGTCTAATATACAGTGTGGATTCCAGGCAGAGAAGCTATATTTGAGGAGTTGCCCCAGGATTGTAAACTCTGGCTAATAAAAGTTCAGCAGGGCAGGAAAAAATTAACAGTTGTTGTATTTTTCCTGAACCACTAAGAAAAAAAATTCCAACATTTTCCAATATTCTCCTGAAACTAGCTTTCTTCTTTGACAGCAATGAAAAATTGGAAAGATATAACCAAAACAGTTCCAGACCTGTTCTCATTTTCCGATTATGTCAAAAATGAAGAATTGTGATGTCATCTATTTTGCATGAGGAAAATCCATCATAATGTCTTTGTTACTTTCAGTGTTGGAACAGAAGAGAATAGAAAGTTTTATGGTGGCTTGAAAGGAGCATCTTAGTTTAGTTCTCTTCCACTGGGGGAAGATCTTTCTTTTGATTCCCACAGGACACTACCTAAAATAGCCTGTCCCAAAGACATCTTCCCATAAGGATATGCAACTTTAGAAATCTGTGAAAACTTAAGAAGTAAGAGGAACCATTCATAGAACACAAAGCAGCAAAAAAAAAAGAGCCCCAAAAAACTCTGTATTCTGTCCTCATATACAGAAGCATTTATATAACTATGGCATTATGCAGCCCAGAACTGTGTACCAAAATATAAGTCTCACAAATGTTTGTTCTCCTGTTGTTAAACTAGCATATTTACTATATTTCTTACAACCTATTTTAGTTAGAAGTTGACCCTAAACTACACATTTAACTGACCCTCTTATTTTCCCATTCTATCCTTGTGACTAATCTATGGGTTTTTCCCCCTCTTTCCTATTAAATATTTTATGTTTTTATCTTATGTCAACTCAGAAAATATGAGACTAATGCTTTGCCCAGATACATCTCATAGTATTGAACCAAGGTTCATGGTTCCCTTCACAGATAGAGGTTGCTGAAGGAGTAAGTAAGTTTATAAATACATTTAAAGATGACACAAAGATTCAAAAAGTGTTTTAAATGATAAATGACTAAACAAAAGAAAATATATTGGCAATGGAAGCTATCTAACACATCAGGAGGATATCAAAGTGGGATTACAGACTCAACACCCCCCAACCTCCTTATGAAAGGTCAAATATAAGTGTTATGCACATATTCTAAATATTTGAATGAGGATCATAGTATAGCTCTCTCTGTGTGTGGATGTGTGCGTGTGTACATATACACAAATGATTCTCTTTGTTGAATATAATTCATAAAATAAAGATTAATAGAATACTTGCATGTAATAAAAAATCTAGTATCTTAGTTAACTTTTATTTGTAATATTTTAAATAAAAGATATGTGTGCTAAACTACTGTATTTTTCAGAGTATAGGACGCACTTTTCTTCCCCCTAACAGAGGATGGAAATTTTGGTGTGTCTTATACACCGAATACAGCGATTTTGGCCTCCTGAAGCCCTGCCTCTGCATCCCATTTTTGCGAAAAACGGGGTACGGAAAGGCTTGCAGAGTAGTTCTGTGGGCTGGGGGAATACAAAAACTCCCCGTTCTTGGGGGAAATGGGTGGAAAATGGGCCATTTTATGCAAAAATAGGGTCATTTTTGCCTTCCTCCAGCCTACAGAAACCCTCTGCAGGCTTCCCAAACCCTCTGCACGCCCGTTTTTTGCAAAAACAGGTGAAAAATGGGCTCATTTTTGCAAAAAAACAGGGTGCACAGAGGGTTTGGGAGGCCTGCAGAATGCTTTTTTTTCTTCCTTCCTTGTCTCTTTGAAATCTTGGTGCGTCTTATACACTAGTGCGTCTTATAGTCCAAAAAATACGGTAATGAATAGTCTGTTCAATGGCCAATTTAACTAATATACATTCCTTTGAAGTATATAATGAAGTGAACTGTACATGGGACACTGATCCTTCATTCAACCAAACTCTGAATAATAATGTTCTAATTTCTCTCTAGATTTGCAGACTATTTTTTTCACACTTCTGACCACTGTAGAATCTCCACAGTCATGTGTTCAAAATGTGGATGATTGGCAACTGATGCAAATTTAAGATGGTTGCAGTGACCCGGGGTCATGTGATCAGCTTTTGTGACCTTCTGACAAGCACAGTCAATGGGGAATCCAGGTTCAGTTAACAACCATGTTACTAACTTAACAACTGCACGAGTCAAAAAGAGGGCTGTGAAAATATTTACTGACCCCTTGTATCCTGGACATAAATGATTTCAACTCCTACCCTCAAAGCGATGCTATAGAGCACTGCACACCAAGACAACTAGACACAAGAACAGTTTTTTCCCAAATGCCATCACTCTGCTAAACAAATAATTCCCTCACCACTGTCAAACTATTTACTAAGACCGCATTACTATTAGTCTTCTCATCATTCCTATCACCCATGTCCTCCCACTTATGACTGCAGGATTGTAACTTGTTGCTTGTATCCTTACGATTTTTATTGATAATGTTTCCGGATTGCTTATTTGTACCCTCTGACTATCATTATGTGTTGTACCTTGTACCTTATGATTCTTGACAAATGTACCTTGTCTTTTTATGTACACTGAGAGCATATGCACCAAAAACAAATTCCTTCTGTGTCAAAATCGCACTTGGCCAATAAAGAATTATATTCTATTCTATTCATTTTCTATATCAAAACCACCCCCTTGATTTGTGATATCTTAATTTTCAGTTGTACACCTCTATTGGTTCATACAATCTGTTCAGCATATGTTGCAAATCATTCAATGTCTCAGTGAAACAACACAGGCTCATCTTCATACAAAAGTACACATGTTCATGTCCTCATACTTGTCTTTGACAAAAATAAACTTTGACTGACCATATTCATGTCTATAATCAATGCACTTCTAATGTCACCAGACACATTTTGTAAATATTTATTTATAAATATTTTAAAGATCCAACAAGATATCCCATATCTTTCTCTTCTTTCCTGCTTAATGTTGACTTAAAGTTGTCCTTTTAGGATTAAAGGACAAACAGAGAAAAGCTATGAAAGATAATTTCAATATATGATTACTGCGGCAAAATTACTACATACACAACAGTGTGTATTTGGCATTACCCACCATGGAAGAATGGATGGTGAAATTGACAGAGCTTGCTGAAAGGAACAAACTGACTTCTTTGATTAGAGAAAGGACAATATGTACATTTATTGTTGACTGGAAATCCCTGATGGACGACTTCTGTAAAAATAAAAACAGATTCAACTTGTGATATATGGTTTTGATGATTACACATGATAGATTATAGAAAGAAGAGAATAATGATATAACTTTAGAGAGAAGGGATTAAAATATTGTACCTACAACTGCTGTGAAAAATATTGGAAGCTATTTCTTTTTTCTATTGTTTTTTGTTTTCTCTGTTCTAATTTAGTTTGCATAGTTCTTATTCTTGCTTTTAAAATCTTTAATAATGCACAAACACACACACACTACTCACACACACACACACACACACACACACCACATCATAATTCTTTAGATTTTTGGAAGTTGCCAAGTTTGGGAAATTTCTTCCATCAGTTTGCTACCACTGCAAAATTTACCTCTATCATCCTTCATGCTGGTTTTGGACTTTCCCCAGCCAAATCAGAGAATGATATTTAATGTCAAACCAATTCATACAAGTTAAAATATACCAGATATAAATAATAAAACTTGCTCTGTTGACCCTTTGCCAGGAAACAGAAACCTAGCTCTTGGACCTATTGATTCTTACTCCTTCAGCCATATTGGTACATCCCTTTGCTTCATTTTTGTTTGATTTGGTGAATTCAACTGTGCTCTTTTCCTTCCTTTTAATAAGTCTGGATTTCTTACAGTCTCACAATTTAGCTTGTTCCTGTGCTTTATTGTCAGTGCAGGCCATAAACATGACTTCACCGCAAGTAAGTCCATTTCTGCTGAGCTCTTTCCTACAACAAGAGAGATTTTCTTATGGTGATCATTATTGCTATTTGGTTACTACAATTTATATGCCATTCGGTGCAAATAAAGCTCTTAAATGGCTTACAATTTAGTGCACACTTTAAAATAAAAACTATGATAAAAGAAAGTATTTATTGAGTTAACCAATATATATGAGTTTTGATAATAATGTTATTATTATACACATACAACTAAGCTTGTTACAAGGTAGGCTGTACAAATCACAAGATGACATATGCAAACTAAAATATACAGGTTATGTTATTCTGTAGTGAAATGCCTTCTTGTCAATGCTGTCAGAAACAACAAATATCTACCTGCAATTTGTTAGCAGTGCTGGTACTCTTTCAAAGCTGCTTGGAAATTAAATCTGGCAACAGATGTCACATTCTTATTTACTGCCTCTATTCAATGGGATGAAATGACCACAACTAATTGTTGACCACCATGTAAATTATAGTTGATAAACTTTCCCTCTGTCTCAATTATTTTTATACTTTTACACATTTCTATTACGTTCTATAATAATGCTGGACACATATCTGTTACATTGTGCACAATATTGATATTCTCTGAGTCTATTTCATGCTTTGGCCCTTATAGTTAATGGAATATTTACTGTTCCATGTTTTTAAACTCAATATTCTTTACATGTTCTTTAATTCTACAGTATACATCCTATGCAAGCTGTTTAATATAACAGATATGAAAACCTATATTATAGATCTAAAACATTCCTTTCTACAATTATGCAACAAGTCTAGTTCTATAACCTAAAATCTGACAGAATACACTCAACTTGATATCATATTTATGCAAATAAAAACCAACAACCCAATATTAATATTTCAAAGTGTTTTATGTTATTCAGCCTCCACTAGTTTCTACAAAAGAATAATATGCAGCATAGCAATAACATGATGCCATTACAAGATAATGACAGGGTGTGATTTCAAGTCGAATAATTTGAGGAATGCTTTGAAAATTTATCTGCATACTGATATGCTGTTATCAGTTACTGTGGATCTTATGTCAATTGCGGGACATGAAGAAAAGCTTCCATTTGTTTTGGATATTATTCAACATTATATTTCTCTTTCTTGATTCTAATATTTGTTCAATCATATTTCATTGATATGTGATATCAATCTTATCTGTCTGTCTATCTATATGTATCTATGCATCTCTCTCTCTCCCCCCTCTCTCTTTCTGTATCCGTCTATCTATCTATCTATCTATCTATCTATCTATCTATCTATCTATCTATCTATCTATCTATCTATCTATCTATCTATCATCTTCAGCACTATTGGAATCCACTGGTTTATCAAAACATTGATGAAAATGTTCTTTGGTTGAAAATTTGCATATCCATACCCCTATATAATACCCAATACTTCCTATTAGATAGTGGGCGAATTGGTTTGAGGAAGTAGCAGAGCATAAACTTTGCAAGCAATAAGACACAAGTTCTACCTTCAACTTCTCTAGCTGGGTTGGGAAAGTATGAACAGAATGTGAGATACAGCAACAATCTGGCAGTTTAAGATAGCTTCCCATTATACTTCTAAATAAGTATGCTTCAAGGGAAAAAAATAATTCACTTATTGTAAATTAACCATTATGTTTCCATGCATTTTTGTTCCTCATTTTTAAAATTAAAAGTAATACACATGGTTAAAGCAAATATTTTGTTTTTTAAAGTTCTTTTTCCATTACCCTGCTATGACTGTCAACCTGGTAGAACCACTCTTTAGAGTGAGCAAAGCAACAAAAGCTTGATATCAGTAAAAGCTGCTCCAAAAGCAGCAACCTTTTAGATGTGTGATTAAAAACACACCCACCTCTGCAAGATTCCATTTCTGATGGTGCTCCAGTGAGTACAGCAATAAAAATCTTTTCCCAATTTTTTAATCTCATCCTCTCTCTTTTTCTGTCTGAAATCTCCTTCCGTTTGTCACACATTGCTGGTTCTTATTTAAGACTGACAGGTGGTCAAAACTGCAGCAGGGGAGAAAGTCTAAAGTAGTCAGAGCCCTTCGCTTGATAATAATTGCTCTGTCGATGTTTTACAAAGCATAATTCATAGAAATAAAAACCTCTTGGAGATGCTCCTGCTACCCAAGAACGCATAAATAAAATATAAATGATGAAGACAAGACATGTTAATTACATATAGTGGAACAGACTCATCTGAAAAAGCTTGGTTGTCAGGTCTAATCTGAGGCTTGGTAATGATTTACAGCTTTTTATAGTTTATGGAAACAAGCTGGAAAGGCCTGATACTAGTGACAAGGGAAAGGTCAACGTGCTTTAGGAAACTGGCCAGGGGGGGTCATCAAAAGGCAGGCCCATCATAAATGCTCAGATAAGCAGGCAGTGTGATGTAGCGATTAGCATTTTCAATTACAAGGACAAGAGGCACCAGTTCAAATGTCTGTTGGGTGATGAAATTCACTGCCTATGCTCAGGCAAGTTCCTTTTTTCTCCGCCCAGCCTAGTTTAAAGGTTTGTTGTGAGGACAGAATGAATGACGAGAAGCATGTACCATCCTGAGCTGTTTTGAGTATGAATAGTAGAATATATGCTAAATCAATTACATAAGAGGGAGCCATGAATAACTACTTTCCTACCTGCACATGTGTGGCTGAATACAAAGTGCTCTGGCAAACCTGTTAAGTTCAAAAGGGGCCATTTTCCAATAGGAGAGACAATTTGCGTACTTTATCTGAGTTCTTCTCACTTGGTAACTTTTCCCCTATTCTCCTTACCTTTCAAACTGCTCTCTCTCTCTCTTTGAAGCCCCTTAAAAAGCTATCAAGGAATCAAAGTTCATAGAAAGATTTGAGACAAGATTTGTCTCAAAACCCTTTGTCAGAATTCAGAGTTGGAAAGCTCATATCACTGCATATTCAGAATTAGCATGGTGTGAAGCAGAAGGATTAGCAACAGTTTAGAGACATGAAATGACCATGTCATGGACGGTATGTGGGAAATCACATAGTAGCAAATTGAACTACTGTGATATATCGGCTCTGGGAACATTTATGGAAACTATCTACGTTTATTCACACATTAAAAATAATATAGAAATAAGCAAAGATTGTCTAACACTTTGAGGTCTTGTTACCATGATCAAGGCTTCCCTTCAGGCAAGTACTTTATGTAGAAACCATTTCATAAGAATTACTTTACCCCTGTTTCATACTTTACCAAGCTTCTGAGAAGGAAACTGAGTCAATTCCTAGGGACTGTGTGTACCAGGGATGGACATTTTCATGGAACTGAAGATGACCAATGGACATTTCAATGATGTCCTATCAGCTGCATTCCAAAACATAGGTGGCAGGGGTGGGTTCTAACTTACCTCGCCTCCGGTTTGCTGCCTCCCGCGCTGCATGGGCACGATGTGTGGGTGTGCCGCATGGGCGTGCTGTGTGGGTCGTGCGCTTTGCACGCACTTGCATGCTCAGTACAAAAAATTAGAAAAAAAGAAGGCCAAAAACAAGATGGTGATGCATGTGCAGTGCTGGAAACTCGGCTTCTGCGCATGCACAAAAGGGAAAAAAACCAGAAATAATTCCCCCCCAACAAAATTTCCCAAAAAAAATCCACAAAAAAGATGTCGGCATCCACGGACCAGAACCGGTTCTATGACATC
>JANHFT010007705.1:108805-120968 GCA_032467955.1 Pseudoxenodon macrops | reverse complement strand
ATTAGCTGGAATTTAAAAAGCATTTCACTAACTTAATTAAAATGTTACCTGAAGGAAAATAAAGAGAGGGGAAAATAACTTTACATCTAACAGATTGTGTGCTGAATAACTTATTGATTCTGATTACAATACCAATCTATGCAAAGAAAAAAACATAAAACAGTTCCAAACTGGTAAATTTTCATATTATTTCCCATACCCATGCACTAGCGTATATCTCGTTTTCCTCCCCCCAAAAGGTAGGTGTGTCTTATAGTCCGGAGACCTTAGACTCCGAATAATACAGTACTTCACATCCTCCACTTTTCTTTCTTAACATTTTTACAATAAATAGGTAAAATGATTACAACGGATGAGTGATTTTTATGAAAAGGCACTTTAATTTTTTTAAGCTTTTTTATTTACAGTGGCAGAGCAAGACTAGAAGCCTTCACTTTTTTAATGTTTATGTACATCAGTGATAAACATACTTCATATATACCAGATTGTGTAATGGTATAGGACATTGCATATATTTACCATGCCATTCAATTGCATGGATAAGCTACATTCTCACAAAAGCCTTCTAAACCAGAACAGTTGAAAGATTATGGATGATGGAAACTGATTGGAGCTGTCTGAAGGGTGCATTATACAAAAGGAAATGTTAATTTCTGATCTCTCTGGTTAAAAGTGCCAGATGATGGAAAAGATATCTTAATTGGAATAATTAAACAGACAGATTGGGTATAACACAGTTTCTCTATAAACGGAGTATATTTTCAGCTAGTGGTTTGGTGATGGTAAGGCATAGGGGTTGACATTCAAAAGTAGTTTTTCAACTGATAAGGAATACTATTGTCTGAAATAGAGAAGTTCTTCTGGGTAACCAGTTTGGATCTTTTTTTTCAAGGGAGAACAAATGTGGATAATCCCTATAGCCTGATTCTTCTTTTGGAGTTATCATAGACAATCTAATTTGCATATTATCCAAACAAGGGGGCTTTGTAGGAAGCTAATATAATTGTCTGGTCTAAAATTCCAATGGTTCCGTTGAATAAAAATAAGTTTCACGGAGACCAGCAGCCCACTTCCAATGTGGGTGTTTGGATTTTGGATCACTGCATATTAATGCAGGATTCTAACGAAAGAAGTATTAAATGTGATCAGCTTTTTGTTCATGAGGTGTAATTCTATACAATTTTTAAAAAACAATTCCATTGCATTCACTTGGGCATATTCTCTACTAAGTATGTTTAGGCTTCCAGCTTGAAAGATTTTATAACAATAAGATAGGACCACAGAACAATTGATAAAAAGGATCTGACATTGGAAAGATATAGTTCCCTGAAGCCTTCCCACCCCCTCTGTTTCTCACAGAACTGCATTTTTTTTCAGTTAGAGAATTATTTCTTTAAGTGGAAACATTTTTGTTTTATATCAGTATAGTCAAGTAGGTAAATGTAATATTAAATAGGTGCTTAATATTAAGAACTTCTAAAAAAAACCTGGAATACAAATTGTATAAATAAATATAATTTATCACAGAAAAATCTAACACCAAAATAAGTACCCCCACTCTGTTTTTTAAAGTTTTTTTATGGTGAATTTGTTTAGAATTATTACAGTATTATCTTTAATAAAAATGAAACAATCAAATTGGGGTGCTATTTATCATGGATTTGTCTCAATATATCAGAAAATTAAGACAATGGTATACTGTACAAAATTTTATTATTAGAGACAAAATTCAAATTTTAGTTAAAATACAGAGAGTAGTTTCTCATTTAGGAAAAAAATAGTAAATCCTTGATTAGTATGGAATAAAAATACATACTGGTTCAATATTTATGAAATAGGTTTAAAGGCATATCATAGAAAAATATTTGCAGTAAACAGTAATACAAACTCATATTTTATTTGGTCAATGCTTTGAATTGCTTGCTGAACCTTTTCCCAGTAATATTAACTACAAATGTATTTATTCTTCTCCCAAGTTAAGTGTGCTAAAGAAGTAAATGAACATAACCGAGTGATTTAAAAACAAATATGTACTCTTGAGAAATAAGAAAGGCCTAATCTAAGCTATTAAACAATAAACCTGCAGATATGCCTTTGGACCTGAAAACAGATCATTTCTTGTGGATCATATTCAACAACTAAAATTATGCTAAATCAGCACAACATTTAAATATACACTTCCATTAGAATATCTATACTATGCATGTGTTTATCTTCTGCAGTGTTTGTCAAAATATAATTGACATTGTTTTCCCAGGAAGGATGGATTTAAACATGAGGTTTCTTCAACAAAAGCCTTGAATAATTGTTTGACAACAAAACCCTATTAGCCATGATGTTTGCAAAGCACTGCAGAGACTTATTAGCCAGAGTCGCAAGACAAATAAAAAGAAGAAATGAGTGATGCTTAAACAAAGCAACTCTGATGAAAATATATTTAGTAGGAACTAGAATAAAAATGCTCTAAAAAGTCCATTAGACACACTGGGTCTTTCTCAAACTTATTTTTAGTCTCCCATTTGCAGAGAGTTCTGAATCACACACCAGATTTTCAGAATTAGAGTATCTATATAAGTATAATCTGAACTGTTCTGAGCATTCAACATTTCTTAATATTGTAAGACTTTCTAATAAGTTTTGTGCTGGGGGAAATTCTCATTACAGCATCGTTATCTAATCAGTATTCATCTGGATGAAGCTTCTTAGATAAACCATATATAAATACTATAAAAATGTATGCAAAATGAACAAAATAATAAATCATTAAAATATATAACAATTCAAATATGTACAGAATTACCAATTCTTTCTTTAAGCCCATTTATTTAAAGTACTTCTCTGTATTGTGGACTTCATATTTCTTAGATACAATATCTTTTATTATTAATTTCTTAATGTCACTGTCCAATGTAGACTATCTCAATCTAAATCTTACTTATAGAGGTTGGAAAATCAGATTTATCAATAATATGGCACATATCACCTGGCTTCCATTGCTTACTGACCATTCATTCAGCAATCATTCAAAATTACAACAGTGCTGAAAAAGTAGAATTACATCTCATTCTCAAAGTTATGGCCATTGTGGCATCATCACAATCACATGATTGCAATTCATGTGCTTGATAACCAGTGTGCATTTACTATGGTTGCAGTGTCCCATGGTGATGGGACCACTATTTGTAATCTTCCAGGCCGGCTTCTAACAATGGGCAAGCAACCCAAAAGTTGCAAGTGGTACTCCCATTACATCATTTCTAAAGACAGTGGATGATACGCTTAACAACTGCAGCCAGAACTAATGTTGTACATTGGTGGCCATGTGATATTTTATTTTATTACTGTGTCACTTAGCAATTTTACTGTATGGATTATGAATAAAAGAATATAAAAAGAAAAAAGTAAATTTCATATGCACAATTCTGGTCTCTATATTGCTGTGATGCTCTTGTCCACTCAAATATTTGCTGATCATAAGAATGCACCAAAAGTATATTTCATATGTGATACAGTCAGTATTGTTATGTGGAACATGCAGAATGGATTGTTACTGCAGTGATAACATTTGTCTCTTCCCCAAGTTCTGCTAGACTGCCTCATCATGGCCTGTGCTTGTATGTGTCTGTTTATGTTCCTGGAAGGGATAACAAAAGAATATGTAATCCCAGCAGAGTTACCCAAGGCATGAAGGTCATCTCAGCTGCCCAAATAAAGCAAGTAGGCATCTTTATCAGACAGCACAGGCATAGGTACTACTTCATATCTTTCAGAGTAGCAATCGTATTTATCATGCAACTAGATTATAAAGCATTCCAGATATCTAATAGCTGATGCTTCCATGCAGAAAAACAACATTTGAAACTACAAAGACAAAATTATAGTGGGAACATGGAAACTAAGAATCATGAACATGGCTCAACACAGTAAAAAAAGAGAAATTTTAATGATCCACTGATATACTTTACATATCAGTAAAATGAAATGGACTGGAATTTTATAGTTTCAGTTAGAAGATTAAGCTATTTATAACTAGGATGTGAAAAACAGAAAGAATAGCATTCCTTTTGTAATTAGAAAGAAAATAGCAAAGGTATTACTTGCATCCAGTGCAGTCAATGATTCAATCAGATGTGAGGATGTTAACATCCAAAATGCTCAAGAAATCTTTTCCTAGATATACAAGGTGGTTTTAGAAAAGGTCAAGAAGGGATATTATTGTTAAAGCATGGTGGATAACTGAGGAATATAAAAGAATAGCAAAACTGTATCAGTATGAGCATCATTGATTATATACATTACGTCAAGCAGTGGAATAGCCTTATGAAAATGGAAATCCCAGAACAAATTGTTGTTTTATGCAAAATATAGAAAGAAAAAAACCCACAGTAAAGTGTAACATGATAAAACTGATTAGCCCCAAGTTGGCAAAGGGTGAAACAAGCGCATGCACTCATTCATTTATTCAAAATATATGCTAATATATACCGAGGAAAGCTAGATTGAAAGAATATCAGTGTGATTGAAAACTGGAGGAAAAACATCAAGCACCAAGTACTCTGATAGTTGAACGTGAAAATGAAAATGTAAGCTGTAGTAATAAAAGTCAAGAAGTACAGTAAAAATGCAACTGTGATGAAAAGAAGAAAAATACAGCAACCAACATTAAAGTCGACAATAAAAACACTGAAGTGGTGGATATTTTCCTTATTGATCAACTATAAATAGTAAATAAAAAAAATCAGCAGTTGAGAAATACCTCAGAGACTAGCAACTGATAGGAGAGCAATGAAGAATTTGTTAAGATATTCAGGTATAGTGACATGTCCCTACCTAGAAAAATGCAGAATCATGCAGGCAATGATTTTCCCTGTGATATCTAATGAAAGTGAAATTTGGACTTTGAAGAACCAGGATGGCAAGAGTATTGATACTTTAGAACTTTGTTTTTGAAAAAAAAAACACTTGAAAATACCACTGACATCCAAGAAAACAAACATTAAAAAAAATTTCACTTGAGGTCCAAATAACCAGGCTTAAATTAACATATTTTATAACAAGAACTCAGCTGCCTGAGGGCCCAAAATGATAAGAAAGATGAAAGGAAAGAGGACAATCATAGCAAGATATACTTGTGTACAATAGCAATGAATGCACTGTTAAGAGGTCTGAAGTCCTAGGCAGGGGACAGATCATCCTGGAGAATATCTACCTTAATGGTCATATCAAGTTGATATTGACAAGTTAGCAAAATCATCATTCTATGCTTTTCTTCAATATTGGACAGAATATGAGTTTTTTGCAGATTCTATTATGAAGGATTATAATGAAAAACAGCATTTGCATTTCTCTATCTCTCTGAATATGTATATATCTGCTCTGCTTCAGTATCTGCATAATTTTATATAATTTTTTCACCATTCAGTGTTTTGAATGTGGTAAAGATAGGTTAGTTGATGGATTAACAAGGGCCATCTAACTAAAGTTGTGATGGAATACAGATTTAAAATAAGGAATTTCTACATATAACAAGTATAAATCAGCTATCTTAATTGCAATATCATATGAGACAAATGAGGTCAAGCGTCATAAAAATATGAATCCTTTTATCAAATGAATATTTTGAAATATAAATTATTGTTAAGCGGTGTTTTAATTTGAACTGGTACTCAGTAGATGTATTTCTTCAGATTATAGAGAGAGAAGCCAAATATTTTCCACTCACAGTGAAGGCAAGAAATATAGAAAAGCAAGCATACAAATAAAATCTATTTTCAAATGAAATGACTATCTCTAACTAAACGTATAACATAAGATGAAAAGATGGCATAATGACATAACAGTATTTCCTGTTTAATGTATGAAGAGACTTAAAATAAATTGCTGCTATTGCTATCTAACACTGCATTCTATTATGTCTGAAACTCCTTATTGAGTGCAGCATAATTTTTAAAATTATCCTGCCTTCACCCAAATGTAAGTGAAATATTGAAATTTAACACATATTAAAATGGTAGGCAGATGATATGCTCATTGGTGATCTGAATTAGCAAAATATCAGTGTGTGGTGATTCACTAAGCCTAATAGAGGAGCAGTAGAGCATCACACATGTTATGACCAATAAATATAATAAAACCATTATACACTGAGAATACGTAACAAGGTGGAGAATAGGCACTGTAAAGCAAGACATGAAGGCTTGCCAGTTGCCTGGTTCTCTGAAGGAGACCTCTGAGACCATGTAAGAAAGAAATCAAATCATATTCTCAAATATGCATGTTCTCTGAAATACAGGAACAAGCAATGTTATCATTTTATAGACCTACAATTCAAGTAATCTACTAGGCTTTTCCAGTTGAATGTCCTCTAGAAGGTTTACATTTCAACTCTAACAATCTGCAGCATGTTCAAGTCCAACTAATTTCGAAGGCACCAAGTTGGGGGGGAAATGCACTACAGCAATTCAACATAAATGAAAACTTGCATGTTTTAAACTGTGCTTTACTTCTATTCCATGGCAACGAATAGTACAAAAATAGTTACTGCATAGGTTAATTTAGGAACATTTGGATAAGGGTATGCTGTATCCATTAAAGTATTAAGAAATCTGACAAGAAATACCAACATAAAAGTTTAAGGAAACATACAGTGGAATGCCTGATTGTTAAAGAGCCCAGAGAATATTTCAGGTTCAATTAATAAATCAAATAAAATTCAAGTTCAGGTTTGTTCTTTTTTGATGATTTCATTTCCCCCCCCCCCCCGATTTTTGAAATACGACTACTTTTTTATTTTTTACTTTTTGTGCATTTAGGAAAACAGAGGTTTAGAGTACGTTCCAGGTATAGATTTAAATATTAAATTAATAGTATTTAAACATGGAAATGTTTAATTTCTAAAAATAAGAACAATTAAACACTTAAAATGGAATAAAAGCAAGCAGTAAATCATACACAGGAATCTGAATAAATGCTTCCAACATTTTTTCATTCTCATTGGAAAAGTCAGAAACTTGTGATAGCTAACTTTCACAATAGGAAGATTAAATCAACATGCCGCCTTACCTCAGCCCAACTAGCAAGAACTGTAAACACTCAGAATATTTTAAGGATTCAAACTTGACTATTGTGCACCTAACATTTGATAATATATTATCTTTTTCATAATCACTGATTCCTTCTAATAGCAAGAAATTAACAAATGCATCTGAAAAGCAGTGCTTTAAATTTGGCCTAGATTTACTGTAAATGATATCAAAACATTCTTCCATAATGAAGTGTCCAAAAAGCATGGTGGTCTGTAGGTTACATTAACTAATTTTAGGAGGCATCATTAAATAGCTTTCATACTATAAAACATTGTCCTCCATAATAAACTTAATAAAGAAATATATCATTTATTTTCCTTCAAAAAGAAACAAAAACTTTTCTTCTTTCCCACTTGTAGTTTTGTGATTTCTCTTCTTGGATTTTAGAATGAAGATATTATAAGAACACCTTTTTGTGAAATTGACACAAATCTTCTTAAATAATCTTGGAAATTAATCCGAACAACTTGCTGTGTGTTAGATTCTTTGATTCTTCTCATCACAGAATGTATAAGTTGGATGGGAACTGACAAGTCTTCTAGTCCAATCCTCCTTCATTTCAGGAATCTACTAATCATCTTTGATAGGAGGCTGGGAGATCACAATTTTTAAAGACAGATTGTTCCATTGCTTAACTGTTTTTACTCTCAGGAACTTGCTCCTAATACCTTCTGACAAGATGAAAACTTGTATGGCTTTAGCGTAGATAAGAGCAGCTCCTTAGCATCATAAAACAGCAAAAATGAAATATCTATTTTAATTCTTGCTTGTATAAAGCCCTAAAGAGCTGTTGGAGAATGAAGAAAATGGTAAATTAAAGCTTATATATTTAACTTAATATTTACTTGTTGATAAACTAAAACAAAGTGAGATGTTGCAGAACTACAATTTACAGATTTAACATAACAAAAGAATCTATATTCACTATTGGCAATTTTTCATAGACAATTCTTTAAATTTGATTTTTTTTCTCCTGCCACTACGAACTATCCAATAAGAATGCAATTATTTCACTTACCGGTTTATAACAAACTTCCACATATTGTGTGTGTGTGTGTTGTGTGTGTGTATAATGAAAAACTGCAGTTTACCTTATTGTGACATTATTACACAAGTCACACTGTTTTTCCACATGAATTACAAGATAAAATAACTACCTATTTCCATTATGAGTGGATTAAAAAAAATCCATGTCAGCGTTGCAACACAGAGATCATAAACCACTAAACATAATAAGAAGCAGAAAAAATGTCTAAGTTGTAGGGTATAGTCATTAATTTGTTATTTTTAAAATATATTGAAGAATATCGCTTCCCTGTGATGAAGAATATGATAAATTATAAGAACTGCTGCATTCCAGCTAAGTTGCTTTTTGGTAAATCTTTATAGAAATTCTAAGTAAGGGGAGAAAAACCTGATGGAGTGCATGCTACTCTCAATAAGGCCATTATATTAAATGGGGATAATTTTTAATAATCATATGAATGCCTTTGAATTGCATTAGAAAATGCCTTAACTAAATTTTAAAAAATAGTGAATTAGACGCAAAGGATTATTTTTCAAATTTGAGCCTTAACAATTGCTCAAATGTTGTCCATTTCATTGGATTTTAATAGGCTATCTATGAAGAAACAAGATGTTCATACTGACAAGGAAGGGAGGAATGGGTGTTTCTTACAATGTAAACGTTACCTAGGAAGTTCTTTTAGTTCACATAATTTTCCAGTTTCCCCCTGGTTTTCTTCTGTTTTTTCTCTCACTTTATTTTTCTATCATATATGCAACTGTTAAAGAACAATATAATACCTACTGAATACTTTTGCTGAAAAGACATATTGCAAAAGACTTGCTTTTTTACTCTCCCCCCCCACCAAATATGCAACTAGTAGGTAAATCTATCAATAGACAATGAGTAAGGGATAAATGTACTTTTTAAAATTATAACTTACTGCGAAAATATTCTGCCTCTAAATACATACATATTCTTGATTTAAAAAGAGGAATCTTTGGATTGTAATTCATATTACTGTTTACAACTCAAAAAAGGATTAGCATTGAAAGGGTAACTTAAAGAGAATTTAAAAGTAAAACTGGCCAGCACCATGGAAAGGGGAGATGTTATCACTTGTTCATTTGTATCTTTAACGTCTTTCTTTCCATCCTACCTTGTTGTTACATCACTGATTGTCATAAGAGTCTTTGTGCTTTTGCATAATGCCCATCTTTGATGCAACAGAGATTCACATACAAAACATGGACATCTGAAGTAAGCATGCTGAAATACAGGCAGGAACCATAAAACCATGCACAAATATTCTCAGGGGTTTTCTCCAACAAAACTGACATTAACATTTACATGCACCACTTAATATCACATTTGGCCATGGAATAGTAGGGATGGGATTCATGACCATTCCTCTTTGTCAGTGTGCCCCTAATCATTTAACAGTTCTGAGGAATTTGGTGCAAAAATATAATATATCTCTATTTAATTGTCCTTCCAACTTAAACTTGTCTTTGCTGGATTTCTAGTCAGTTTTCTGAAAGTTCCCACTGTGCTTCTCGTCTTGAAAAACTTGTACTAGGTCTTTGCCAGAAACTCAGGTTAGTGTGCAAGTGTTTTTCTCAGCCACTGAAATAATTCTTCTTTGAAAATCATCTGCCACCGAACATTTGCTTCCACTGTTTCCACAGCTCGAGAGAAAGAGGCAGCAGATCTCTCCCCATAATTCTTTACAAATTTCTTTAGCTGGAAATAGAATGTAAGAGTTAATTAAGACAGAACTAAAGAAAAGAATGAAGTTCATATAAAAGCTCTATATTTGCTACTGAAATTCTTGTAATATTTTGCAGATTGAAAGTATAATAAAGCAACAAACTGCAACTGCCTAAAATGGTGTTGCAACATACTAATGTCCCAATGCCTGATTATATTAACATCACTTCCTCCACTCCCTTGTAATCTGGATGCTTTATGGCAGGGGTCCGCAACTCCCAGCCCCCAGCCCACTCCTGGGCCTTGAGCCTTTTGGAACCGGGCTGCGAAAGTGTTGGGTGCATGCACACACACATATACCCACTTGTGCAAGCAGCAGGAGAGTGCATGTACGCTCCATTTGTATGAGCAGCAGGTGAGCATACCTGCCGCTCATGCAAATGAAGCTTCACACGTGCTTGCCCGCCAGCCACTCTTGCGGAAACATCCTTTCCCCCTCACCAGTCCGCAAAGCCAGAAAGGTTGGGGAAGTCTGCTTTATGGTGTAAACTGCTAGGCTCTTATCACAGTTTATTCTTACATACATATCTAACCATAGAAAAATTAGGAACACATCTAATGTAATTTTAGTTCACATTAAGTTACAACATTTACCTTCTTCCCTGAAGAGTTTTTCTTTATTAAATATGGTAAATATATTAAAATAGGTTGAATTAGGTTGATGAACCTTTTAAACACTTTATCATAAAATAATTAAGAGTTCATTTACATGTTGGAGGGGCTGTTCAAGTACTATAAAGGCCCTAATGTTCTTGGATTTAATATTTTAAATTCACATTATTCTACCGTATGAATAGTAAGTTTATCCTGAACTTAGTTAAAATGTCATGACATTTTATTGTCACTTTGTCTCTCTTTCTCCATATAAAAAAGACTGTCTGTTCCTTAAATGTGAATGCAGCATTGAAATAATACATTATTTATAGAAGCTGAAATACATACATGTTATATGGAAAATGAGTAAGCCTGGTTTTTTTTTAGGTAGCCCACAATGAAGAAAGTGAAAAAGAGTAAAAAAAAATAACTGTTAAGTACTGAGCTAGCATAATATTTACCTCATTCAGTTCACTCTCTGAATTAAGGAATTCTGTGACTCCACTTATCAGTTTTGAATTCATAAATAACGCTTCTCCGTATCTTAATCACATAGATAAAAATATAAAAAAAGAGCATTCTGATTTTGAAATCACATATTATGAACAATATTACTGTTACAATTGTGCAACCTGTTACAGTTTCTGTTCCATATTTTCTGGAAATATTATGTCCCTTGGTCTATGATCAGTATCAATCATATTGCACAGAAGCTGTATTAATGGAGTAAAAATAGTCATATGTTTCTTCAAATTAAAATTCAATTATATATATTGCATCAGAAAAAATAAGGAAAAGTAGATTTTGGGTAGGGTAAAATTAGCCATCTCATATATGAGTAAAACTGTAGAAAGTTATATCAAGGCCATTATGGTATTTTATCTAAACATTTACAGCAACAAAGAATCAAGAGACTCTTGAAATACACACACACACACACACGCACACAGCCTTTTCTCACTTTTTATGGCTATTTAACAATGTACACCCTTAAATTATTGGCATTGTAAAGTTTAAATATATGGAACATGAAGCATACAGTTTATCAAAATATTTTACCTTGCATTCAGTATTTTCCACTTTTCTCTAAAAAATTTCCAAGCAAGATCTCTTCCATGTGGATTTCTAGCTACATGGATTATGACATCAATTGCATCCTGATCCAGGACAACTTCTGAATTAAGAGACAGGTTAAGAAGCCTTGAATAATAGAAGAAAGGGGGGAAATGTTTAGCTTTTACTAACATACATATTTCAGCATCATGCCATTCAACATCTTGGGATCTCCAACAAAGTTCAGACATTGCTAGATGCTAATTGAAAATCAATGTGGCACTTTCAATGCCACATTGGCATTTGATATATGTTTGTAAAATACAGAAATAAGCTTAATCTACAATTAGTAGATATTTGCTAAAAATAAAAATTAATTTATTTTAGGCTTCATGAATGCTACTCTGAGGTTATATTTTTCTAAAATAATTTTCAAGTTAATATAGAACAAATGCATTGGAATAAATGCTAAGCATATACAGTATTAAAAACTTTCTCACAGAGCTTTTTCAGGAGGCAACTGGACTTTCTTGTTTTTTCTTAGAAGACGTTTCACTTCTTATCCAAGAAGCTTCTTTAGCTCTGATTGGATAGTGGGGAATGGAAGAATTTATATTTCAGCTGTCTGCAAGAATATATATCCTTCCATTCCCCA
>JANHFT010007705.1:98171-108705 GCA_032467955.1 Pseudoxenodon macrops | reverse complement strand
GTGGCAAAGTGTTTCCCTGCATGCAACGGCTGAGAGATGCGGTGGAGCTGGCAATCTCCAGTAAGATGTGCCTCTCACGCAGTGGGGCGTAATTTGGGGGTTACAGGTGGGGCAGGGGATGTAGCGGGGCCGCTAAAGGAGGGGAAATTTTCCTACCTTTTCCTGTGAATGTGGCTTGGTGGGGGGTGTCATGTGAGTGGGCATGAGTGATGTCAAGTTGGTCACGCCCACTCAGTCACATGACCATCAAACCACACCCACAAAATAAGGCACGCCCATAGAACCAGTAGTAAAAAAATTTAGAACCCTGGGTGAGGTTGACAGTGGACAGTCTAAGGTTAAAGTTTTGAGGGTCCAGGGAAGAAACCATAGAGAACATTCCAGGCATTGACCACTCTTTTATTGAAGTCGTATTTTCTGCAATCAAGTTTTCTGCAATCGAGTTTGGAGCGGTTTACCTTAAGTTTGTATTTGTTGTGGGCTCATGTGTTGTTGTGGTTGAAGTTGAAGTAGTCATTGACAGGTAGGACATTATAGCAAATAATTTTATGTACTACACTTAAGTCAGACTGAAGGCGGTGTAGTTGTAAATTGTCTAAGCCTAAAATTTCAAGTCTGGTGGCATAAGCTATTCTGCTGTGAGTAGAGGATTTTGATTTTGCTCTTCAAATTTAGATTGTTATAGACTTCTGCAATACATAACTGATAAATCCTATTAAACCTAAAGGTACAGATGCCTTCTATAGCCAGGATGTCTTTTTAAATCTGTTATTTGCCTATTTGCTAGAAGAAAAGCACAGAGGCTAGATATTGAACAGCTTATATAAAACTTCCACTATAAGTATCTATGGAGATTTGCAGTCACCTAGGTCATGGATGTCCCAAAGGTGCTTTTTCAAGAGGCAACTGGACTTTTTTGTTTGTCTTTGAAGACATTTCACTTCTCATCCAAGAAATTTCTTCAACTCTGACTGGATGGTGGTGAATAGAAGGATTTATATTCCTTGCAGACAGAAAGAATGCAAATAACCAGCTGTCTGCAAGGAATATAAATTCTTCCATTTCCCACCGTCCAGTCAGAGCTGAAGAAATTCATTTGATGAGAAGCGAAATATCTTCAAAGAGAAAGAAGAAAGTCCAGTTGCCTCTTGAAAAATTCCACTGTATGTAAAATCATTTGACCTTGATTTCATCTTTTGAAACCAGTGGAACTTTCTTAGATCTATAAACACATTTTAGTCGCAAAATATTAGAAGTTTTCAACTTTTATCATTTGAATTAAAGTCTGTGACCTTCTCAGTGACTCTTCGAATGAAACAGAGGCTTGTGGTTTAATTAAATTGAAAATGGCAAACACTTCTATATATAGTCTCTAGATTATAGATCACCATGTTAAAAGGGCAAATCAGGAGAAAGACAGAGACAGAAGAGATTATAAATGTTTCCTGAAATTCATTTTTTCCCTTCACTAAGCTATGGACAAAATAGTTTGGCATGCATTTCTTGCATAACTTGAAGTAAGAAGCCAAACAGAGCTATAAATAATAGTTTACAAGATGCTTGATCGTTTTATTTTTACATTCTTGGGAAGATGGCAAAACAAACAGATAAGTATCTTATTAGGGATTTTTTAGTAGAGGGACATTGCATTTAGTTTGATGGAGCTACAATGTTCATATTGTTGATTAGCTGCACCAGGGGTGGGTTCTAACTTACCTTGCCGCTGGTTCGCTGCCTCCCGCGCCCCACGCGTGTGTTTCGTGGGTGCGCGCATGCACAGTAGAAAAAAACCCACCCCCAAAAAGGCCAAAAACAAGATGGTGATACATGCACAGTGTCGGAAACTTGGCTTCTGCGCATGCGCAGAAGAAAAAAACTGAATTAAAAACAACAACTCCCCCCCAAAAAAAACGATGGCAGCACCCATGGAGCAGAACCGGCTCCGTGACATCACCAGCGGTCTATATCTACTCGGTAGAACCGGTACGAACTGGTAGGAACCCACCTCTGAGCTACACTCAGTGCACTGGCTCACTGGAAGTCAATGTGCTGGAGTATTGGATGGTTGACCAAGATAGGAAAGACCTGGTTTCTACTTTGCTTCTGAGGCCATAGAACAGGATTGATAAATCTCTAGTGCTGGACTATAGATCCTATATCCCTCACTACTGGCCATGTTGCAAGAGCGCATAGAAATCTGATTTAAAATTTCTATAGGGTCACATGTTACTTGCCCATGACAGGGAACAATGCTCATTGTTCTATCACAGCTTATCTTACTGTGAAATGGGAAGGAGAAGCTTCAGGTCTGTTGGCTGGATATGGTCAAAACAGTGAAGACAGCAACCATAAGAAGGCGATAAGGTGATAAGAAGGCGATGAAAGCTCTGTTTCTTTTGTGCAATGCACATGGAAATGGGAAACCCTTATGTCAACCCACTCTGGCCATCTTGATATTATGACCACCTCCATAGAGACGTCTAAGAAACCTATACTATACAGTGCAACAAATTTACAGACATTTCTGAATTTCTATTTTCACTTTGTCATTATGGGAGTACCGAGTGTAGATTAATGAAGAAGAAAAAAAGAATTTAAACAACTATAGAATCAGGCTGCAGCATAACAAAATTGGCAAAAGTGAATGGGATCTGAATATTTTCTGCATGGATTGTATATGCAATTTCAGATTACAAAAATGTATCTCATTGTTCCTGAATTTTCTCCAAAAAGCATAACCTTACGCCATGTTAACTAGAGGACAGGGAATTTTCACCTGGAATGCTTCGTCATCTGTGGCAGGGGTGGGTTCTGGATCCTGCTACTGCCGGTTTGGTCAGGGATGTGCTGCGCGCATACACAGTACTAAAAAAACAAGATGGCTGTGGCTATGGTGCCACCAAGAGAATCCTCTCAGGAGTGTGGCAGGCCCAGGTCGCTGCTAGTTCCAGTGAACGAGGCCGCCAAGTTACTAACAGTTCTGTAGAACCGGTCCGAACCAGTAGGAACTAGTCTGATCTGTGGCCTTTAAAGTCTCTCCTATTCTTTTCCTGTCAGTCTTAACTCAAAGCCTGATATTTTGCTTAAACATTTTGCTTAAATATTTGCTGATTTTCATATTCTTAGTATTTTTTGTATCTCTTCCTATAATTTGGAAGTCTAAATGGAAGAAACTCAATAAAGCATCTGATGTTCCAATCCTCTATCATCTCTCTGCTCCATTCCTGAGAGAGAGGTTATATTTCTAAGAGGAAAATCAAAATTCCCTATGGGTATTATTACTATTATGGTTACTAGTAAATAGAACAGAATAATATAATAATAGGTTGAATGGGCCTAATTAATTGTGGTAACTACTTATAAACAAGAGAATGATAACCAGCAAAATAAACATTTCAGTGTTTTGTGTGTCAGCTTAACTTTATAGCTAAACTATAAAAATATTTGTTTGGGTTTGGTTTGGTATACTGTGTGATCCCTGTCTATTCGTTTATAAACCATAATAATGGACAACTTGGCCAATAATTGGTTAACACTTCCGGTTACTGGATGTGGCATTTACGAATTGTTAGCTGCTCCAGAGATTAGTTGTGCTAAATTAGAATATTAAACTTCACTTAGGTATGTTCAGAAATATCATTTTGGAAAAAAAATAAAAGGGGAGAGTGAGACATAAAGAAAAGAATCACTGGACAATTTATGCAGAATACATGAAAGAAAATGTCATTACAATTTGCAATATAAATGACAATAAAATGGCATTTAACTGTAGTCTGCAACCTTTAAATTTGTTTGACTTTGGGGATGAGTCTGGAATCTCTTGTAACTTTTTTCTTTTCCTCTTTTAATAGAACTAAATTAGGCATTGACAAACGACTTAGGCTGGAGAGAGCAGGAAGTGATTTCATGTTCATAATTAGAAAATAACCACGTCCTTATATTTTACCTCAGCATCAAATGGTTTATAGATTTTATTACTGTCAAGCCATAAACTATAAGGTGATGATCAAACTATATTTGGATGCTTTCAACCTGGCAATCAAAGTAAATAAGGTTACAATTAAAAATTGCAAATCTATGGCTATGCAAAATAAGTTTTATATACTATCAAGTAAAATTTTAGTCACATAGCTAGGGGAATATCTCTGGGTAATGATCCTGGTTGGGGAAAAAAGTTAGATGAAATCTGCACAGTAATACTGAGTCTAAGTGGTTCTAAGGTTGCTTCCACTAATATTCTTTCCAGGGAACACAATGCAATTAAACTGCCAAGCAATGACTAAGATTCAACAAGGCATTGTGTATGGGCAGAAGTGAGACTTTCTAGCTATTGCCGATAGACTCCACACCCATTTGCACTACACAGGTGACCCTGAGGTCACAGACAAACCTCCAAGTGGCCTTAACGACTCTCTAAATAGAATGCAAATGACCAGCTGTCTGCAAGGAATATATATCCTTCCATTCCCCACCATCCAGTCAGAGCTGAAGAAGCTTCTTGGATGAGAAGCGAAAGGTCTTCTAAGAAAAAACAAGAAAGTCCAGTTGCCTCCTGAAAAAGCAACTTTGGCACAAGCATGATCTGGATGACTGAGAATCTTCATAGACATTTTTTGTAGATCTGATTTTCAGGAGAAAATGAGTAAGCATAAAAACTTTTAAAAGGACATACATAAGCTAGGAACATTTAATAGCTGGAACAATATTCAGACCACAAATGCTATTGCTTCTACTGATACAAGTAGAAGTAATACTACTGATACTTCTACTGAGTTTGAAAAAAATCAGGAAATATAGATTAAATGAGCATACCTATTTAACAAATTTCTGTCATCGCTACAGGTTAAAGCTTCTAATAATATTTTCTTCTCTGATACTGCTGTAGTTGAGTGGAATTTCATCCAGATGAATTCCCATACATCTTCATCCATCAGTGAAACTCCTGTGCAGTAGACGATGTCTCTTACATTTGGTGGTATTCTTCAAAAGAACATATACAAACCACAACAATATTGTATTTGTAATATATTCATGAGACATACAAGTTATAATTCTGTATCACTGACATTTTCCTGAAGATGAAGTCAATCTATATGTTATGCTGGAGTGCCATCTCTCAAGTGTAGTGTTTTTAAAAAGGAAAAGAATAAATACAGAATAGTATGGAGAGAAAATATGACATGTAATTTCTAGGGTAGGAATATCCTGAGTAAAATTCTCTCCTCAACTATTAGAAGTGAAAATTTAATATTCAATTTTTATACTTTTTGTGAAACTGCTAGCAGCCTTGACAGGATAGAAGAGGAACCCCTCATTTCAACCCTAAATAACAAATATTCTCCTTTATTAATAGAAAACACCTCACTTACCACAGCTACAGTGGAATAACTGCCTGAATATAATGGGCAGATAAAAGAAATTGAGACAAGTGGCCCCACACATAACCCGACTGTATGATAGGTGATGACCTACATAATGTATAACATTATAGGTGATGACCAGAACTTTGAACTTCATTCAAAAGTCAATTGGTAGCCAATGTAGCTCATGTAGCAATAATGATACATGGGTGTCATTGAGAATTCTTGTTACTGCTTTTGCCACTGCATTTCAACCAGCTTTAGTTTTCAGATGGTCTTTGAGGACAGCACCATACAGAATGCATTGCAATTGTCCAGATGCAAGGTGTGGGTAAAGAACTGAAGGTTCTTACTGTTGAGGAAGAGGTACAAATGGCACACAAAATGAACTTAGATAAGTGCCCTCCTGGCCATGGCTGCTATCTGATCATTGAGCAGTTTCCTAGAATCCAGGAGAAGTGTCACTGCCAATTCTAATTTGCCAGTGTGACATATTTCACTGGTAGGATGAACTCCACAATGGCTTCCAACTAATGTCTGCTGTCAAGCTGAAAACTCATACTAGGTCCATCCAAGAGAACTGGGCCCACCAATGAATTGGAAGGATAAGCCAACACTTCCAACCTCTGTGCTCTGTAGCTCTGTAGCTCTGTCCAAGTCACATTGTAGAAGCTACCACTCTGATACCACTTCCATTTGCCTTTACTGCTCCTGAATTCAGTGAATTCAATATTGTGCCTAAGCTGCTTTGACTACCATTTGTCCCAGAAGCAATTAGGCAGTAAGGGATAGAGCAATGCCCCATGAAGTTTAAAACTTGGTGAAGGGCATTGAATTCCAAGACAAAGGGAGCAAGGCACAATGAAATAGCCCATTCTGATCTACCTTCTACCACTAAAAATTATCGTAGAAGGAAAATTTCTGGCTTCAATTGATTATTGATCTTGAAAATAATCTGTATCAAATGGTATATTTGAATTCAACACTTTTAGGTTTTTTACATGTCCACCAAGAATGTACATGTAAACCATGTTCATATTTCCAACATACATTTAAATATCTTCATTCATTCTAAATAATTTGTCTTGTATCATGTTTTTGTACCCAATGGATGTACAGTTCTAGGCTGAAAATGTTGAGGGACTCATCCAAAATCTAAATTAATTTTTCCCGTAGCAAATTCACTGCCAGTAAAGAGAATGTTTGCCATAATCTATGTCCTCCTGGACATATGAAAGGATTAGTCTATATGTTTATCTGGCTGTAAGCTCATTATTAATACATTGAGAATTCTTTCTGTGCAGTGTGATTTAAGCCTTAATGCAACTCAATTAAAGTATTTGTTATGTTGCAAACCTCCACTTCTATTTACTTTCATTTACTTTTTAAAACTATGATGAATACTTCACAATTATTAACTTCTGAAAGCATGATTTGAAATAATTCTATTTGAACAGTGTTGCAATTTGCTTGACCTTATTTATCTTGCTTAAGAACCATAGTAAAAATTAGAATTTGTTGGAAATGTGGCTGCTGATTAAAAATTAAATACTTGTAGAAAATGTTAAAAAATAGATAGAATAATAAAATCAAACTATGCTCTTGTAGTGAAATCTATTTTCCCAATGATTTATAATGCAGTTTTACAAAGTGCTGAGAAATAATCTTTTAAGTTATAATTAATTAGTACAGGCTTGTTCTTTTAAGTTTTAACAAATGAAAATGCATTTATAAAATAGCCCCTTAATTATTTATCTGCTAGGCAAATAGTGTTATAATTTCTTAAAATGTAATTAGATGCAGTTTAGGCTGTTCTTTGATTTATTGATATGCTTCAAACTCTTTATGGAAACCTTTAAGAAAGAAAATTAGTCAGATGTCCAGTTAATTTTAAGGGTATAGTCCAAGCTTATTTTTCTTGGTTTCCCTAATAGCAGAATTGTTTCATATACTATAATGCTCTTATACAAATGGTTATGGTTATTATGGTGGATTTTAGAGTAAGAGATTAATATATTTTATATTTGTATCCATACCAAAGAAAACTGAAGTTATTCTCCCTCCTTTTCCTTCTTTTTCTTTCCCTTTGCATTCCTGAGTCTGTTGTTAAATTTTTGTTTTTAACTTTTCTTTTCTGTAACCCTTCCATTCATTGTGTGTGGGTACATGTGTGTGTGTACCATTTCCCTGAAAATAAGACTTAGCATGTTTTACGCATGCATCTAATATAAGCCCTACCCCCTCCCAAATAAACCCTACTTAAGAGCCTGTGCAGCTGGCTATCTGCCAATTCTATCTGGTTGCTCATGGTGCTTGTAGCCACAAGGCGAGGCGGGGGGTGGAGCAACCCCACATGCCATGCACTGGCTTACCTCAGGGTCCCCGCAGTCAGGCCATCCATGCCCTGACGTTGCATTGCGGCAGCAGCAATAACAGTCATGTGCAGCAGGAACCCATGTGGCCACTAGCCCACTTCTTCTGATTGCTCATGGACACAAAGGAGCAGGAGGCTGAGTGTTGTAGTGGTGCTGCGGCTGCAAGGTGAGACAGGTGTTGGGGCATGGATGGTCTGTCTGACCCTGAAGTAAACCAGTGCAGGGCACATGGGGCATCTCCACTCACCTCCACCTCACCTCGTGGCACTGGCACGTTGCTTGGTCTCCTGCTCTGTTGCAGCCGCAAGCAAGCAGAAGTGGTCCGGCCAGGCAGGCCTGCTGGATGGGGGTGCTGAAGCCACTGCCATGAAGCGAGGCACACATCAAGGCATTGGTGGCCTGGCAGCAGGGCCTTAAGGTAAGACAGTGTGGGGCGTGTGGGGCAGCTCCATCCCCCACCTCGCGGCACTGGCACTGGCATGCTACGTGGCCTCCTGTCCTGCTGTGAGCAAGCAGAAGTCTGCCATACATGGGGGGGGGATAAGACATCCTCCAAAAGAAAATAAGACCCGGTCTTATTTTCATGCAAACACGGGTATGTATGTATGTATTGTATGTATTATGTATAACTTTGAGAAACAGGATTTTATCACTGTATTAGGTATAACATGTTGAGGATTTGGAATAAGTATAAAAAAGCAAGGTTGATTCCCAAAATTATTTATGGTTGTCACCACAGGAACTTATTTTAGAAGAGAAATGATATGTACATTTGGTAGTTGATACGAAAGTTAGTTAGTTGACATGCTAATTTATTGCCTTTTTTTTGAGAGAGATAGAACCTAAATTAAAATCAAGAGAAGATTTGGTGGGTCCTAGTTGTTCTGCTACCACTTTTAACTATCTGGTCACTTCCTAAATTTCTTTCTCTGATTGTTTAGCCATGGGGAGTTCTTCCCTCTCTTATCTGATCATTCCTTAGGCAGAACCTCTTTCCCTCATCTGTTAAGACAAAAATCAATGAAATTATCAATGGTAGTTTGTTGAAATTACATAAAGAACAATGATATTCTTATAATATAGATAGTCCTTGAATTATGATCATTAGTTCAGCAATCATTTGAGGTGACACAGTGCTGAAGAAGGGGATTTATGACCAGTCTTTGAAATTCAATATGACTTTCTAATAGGTGTTTGGGAAGCACTGATTTAGACTATCAAGTACAATAGCCTGCTCTGTGCAGAAGTGCAAATCAAAGCTTCTGTGACAGGTGGCAGTCCACCCTATATATGAACAAATTTAGTGATGGGAGCATACTGCTATCTTGTGATTTGATTCTACTTTCAAGCTGGGTTTTTGGGGTGTGCGCGCGCACTGAACAGAGACTTAAATGATACCATAACTAAATGAATAATAAATGAATGATACCATTACTAGTAATTTTGATAATGAAAGAAAGAACATTCCTTCAGATGTCATTGAAAATACGTCATCCCTATTCCAATTTTCTCTCAATACCCCCTCATAATATTACATTTGTATTTGGGAGACCTTGCAATTATTGCGTGCCTTTAAAAAAACTATTTATTGTTTTTATAGTTTATAAAAACTAAAATAAGGATTCAATGAATTTACCTTTAGAAGGAATTTTTCAAAAACTAGTGGATTTTAAAACAGCTTTTCTTTCAGAACAGATGCACTGCAAAGGTTAAAGAAGTTCAATGAAATTGTAACAATTTCCAATTTGTATTTGGATGTTTGTGTCTACTTCTTACCCTCCTGCCAACATCAAATTAATATGTAAAAAAGAAGATTACTTGAATTATATACAGTGTCCTTTCATTTCCTCATACATGATTGTTTATTTTAACATTGTACAGCTATCGTGATACACAGAGGAGGAAAAGTAATATGCTGCAATGATTACAAATGTCCATCACAACTTTGTCCACAGAATAATTATTGAACTGGTCCTATTGAAACATTATTCATGACCACAATCCCATTGTTATGAATATTACACAATTGTAAAATAACCTGTAAACAGAAAAAGTCTTATTTGATTATGTGAATTATACAGAACACAACCCTTCCCACAAGCCTAAAGAGAATAGAGGCAATCTATGCTATACAAACAAAATTACAGAAAATTTCATATGAAAAGAACAAAGATCATGCAACTGAACTAATGTATCATATAAAGAAGTACTAAAATCTATTCAGTACAAAACAATATTTAACTTACTTACCTTGCATATATTGATGGCAATGATGAGAACTTGAGGGAAAGACTTTTTCACTAATGTTAGTGGATAATTCTTTGCACACAGACCATGTTGTATCCTATGCATTATTTTATTTTATATACTGTATATATATACACATATACACATATACATACACACACATAAATGTGTTTTGTTTTATTTTTATGTATACATCAACATCAATACATGAACAGTGTGGCATCTGGGTATCATTCATTTTGATACAAATAAAAATATTAATATCAATAATATTTGTTACATTAAATAAGCTTACATACTCCTAGTATTAATACTCCTATTTGTATTAAGATATAAAACTTTAACTATTCAATATTTCAATGTATCATTCTAATGCCAATTACAACATTGTTTAAGCATGCATAATATTATCTGTCAATCTCTAGTCTTTCCATTTAATTCTTTAATTTATTCTATTTAATCAGGTCATCCTTACTAATCGTAGCCTGGTATACACATTGTATTAAAATCTAATTCCCTTACTCTATCCTAACAACAATCACCATATTATTT
>JANHFT010007705.1:77684-91254 GCA_032467955.1 Pseudoxenodon macrops | reverse complement strand
CTATCTATCTATCTATCTATCTATCTATCTATCTATCTATCTATCTATCTATCTATCTATCTATCTATGCATCCATCATCTACCTCTCCATCTATGTATCTGAAAAAATAGAATCATTTTTCATGTTATATAGTAATGTTAATATTATTTTTAACATTTTCTTTTTGGTAAGTATCTATTCTCCAAAATAGGTTTGCTGTATTTATTATGTTATGTGAGAAAAGGAAAATAGTATGTATTTAGTTACTATCCACAATTTCCTAATTATGTATGAAAAGTTGCTTGTAATTCAATCTTGTTCTATGATTTTCTGTAATAATCATATAGATGCCTTTTTAAAATATCTCATTTTAGGCATTGCTCAAAATAATAGAGTAATATATTTAAAATGCATTAGGTAGCACCACTAAAAAGATCAAGAAGGTTTTGGGTCATCTTCTGTATCACACGAAAAAGAACTTTTTAAAATTTGTACAATTAAAACAAATACTGTGTTTTCCTGATATAAGTGCTTGGCCTTATTTTTTTTGGGGGGGTGTCTTTTTTTTAGGTGGAGGTGGAGGTGGCGAGTGCGATCACCTTATAGTTGCTTGGCCCATTAACCTTGGCCTGCAGATCAGCTGATCCAGCGAGGGCTGGAAGTTCTGTCTCTCCGGACACCTGGAGATATTTCCAGCACACTCTTGCTAGCCCCAGCCCTGCCCACAGCACTAGGCAACCTTGCAGCAGAGGGCCCCTTTGTTCCGCAGCTCACCATGTGGCTATGGAGCAAGCGGTGACCACGGCTTGTGCTCCGCAGGTGTTGCTTAGGCTTCTGCTACAATGAGGTATATTTGAGTTTGAGTTTGGCATTTTACTTTTCTGCCTTTTGCGAACTTTGGCTGCATGCAATGAAAGCAGCAGAAATCTTTCTCTCCTTTTGCTCCAAGAGGCTGCACGAGCATGATGAGTCTCACGAAGACTAGTTTCTGGTGGAGTTTGGAGGAGAGAAAGATTTCTTACATGCAGCCAAAAGTTCACAAAAGGCAGGAAGGTAAAATACCAAACTCAAACTCACCTTGTGTATGGACTGCCCCCAATGAACACTGTGGTTGAGTTGGGGTTAGGAGGAGCCCTGCACAGCCTCTACCTGTTTCTGCTTTGCCTTTGGCAGGATGGTGGGCGCTAGAAGGGCGCTGTCCGAAAGCCTCCCTGCCACTTGGTTTGGGGCACATGTTGCCTGGCAGACCCAGGTGCAGTGGGCGGGCAGGCATGTGGAGCAGCTGCATGGCTCACTTGAGTTGTGGGGATTTGGGCAGTATTTACATGGCTGGGGTGCATGCAGGATCCCTGGCTTCTGAGGCAGGCGAGGCCCAGAGAAGAGGCACTACAAGGGAGCCCATTTCTCACATTGGCTGTGTGGAGGTGACCCACGCAGAGGCTGGACCTCATTGTAGCAAGAGCCTAAGCATTCGCAGAGCACAAACTGTGGTTGCCACTTGCTCCATAGCCACAAGGTGAGCTGTGGAACAGAGGGGCCCTTAGCTGCAAGGTTGCCTAGTGCTGTGGGCAAAGCTGGGGCTAGTAAGAATGTGCTGGAAATATCTCTAGGCACCCGGAGAGACAGCCCTCTTTTGATCAGCTAATCAGCAGGCTGTGGTTAAGGGGCACAGCAGCCTTAAGGTGACCAGGGAAGGGAAGGGCTGTCTCCTGTGCTGACCACCTCCACTCCCTTCACTAGGTCTTATTTTGGGGAGAAGGTGTATATTTACACCCACCTCAAAAAATCAGGCTTGGCTTTATTTTCGGGACAGGTCGTATTTTTGGGGAAACACATTACTGAGAAAAATAAATCTTAAAAGTATAATATGATGATGAATTTTTCAAGCTAGTCATTTGAAAAATAATGCTTATATTATTAAAAATTATTGTCCTTAATAATAGATTTAAAAGAGTCCATTACAGTTACATATTCAATTTTAAAGTGACATTTATGTTTTGCACCTGCATTCTCAGCTTGGTTTGCTTACATACACTCCAAAACTGAGCTCACAAATAGTTTCCAGAACATTGATTTTGCCCTACTCAGACAAAGTACCAAATACTAGTGCAATTGCCCAGGGACAGTCTGAATTTAATCAATTCTGAATTATTTCCTCATAAATCTAACAGCAGAAGATCTGAAAAGCAAAACACTGGGGGAGAAAGTGTAGTGCAGTCTTTGTCTATGATACCAAACACACATTTCATCCATCTGGATGAACAATGATGTACATTTCAGTGATACGGGCCTATGATTTTCATGTGATTCAGAAGTTTCCAAATTTGTGTTATTACACATATATTTACTTTACATGTTTTTCTATAGCTACATTGATAATTCTTGAAAACTGAGAATTATTTTGAAATATTTGTCTGGTATGCAAAATAATGGAAAATATGTTGACTTTCCACAGAGTGGAGGTGAGATATCCAAGTGTTCATCTTTTTGAAAACAGCACAGGTTGGAGTAACAAAGTTTTCAAAGTTTGATTACTTCAGTAAAAAAAATCCTGTTGTCTTCAAACAGCTGTATTCAGAAAAATAAACTAACGTCCTTCCTTCCTTCTTTTCCTTCCTTCCTTCTTGTCTTGCCTTATCTCAATCTAGTTGCTTTCTTCCTTCTGCCCTCTTTCCTTCCAATGAAAACACATTTCCTTCAACTTCTTCTCTTTTTTTTTGCTTTTGCTGGAAGAAGAGAGATGAGTATATAGCCTCTGAGTGTGCATTCTTGGGTCTTCATATGTGATAATGATTTGTTTGTGACAGAGTAAATAATTTGATTATACTGATGGCTGAGATCCAGTCTGAGGATAAGATACTACTAAATACAGGGACATTATGTACTTTTCTAAAACTTGGAAGTAGAGAATGATATATTACACTGTTGTTGAATTAGCCTTACTGCAGGCAAAGCTTGAGGCAAAAGACATAGGTCATTTAAGGCCCAATAGATTGTATTGCCTAATATTTTATTTAAGAATTTGGATTTCTAGGGATTAAAAGTGAAGCAATATTGTTGTATGTGTTATTGTCTATTTGTTCTCTACAATCTTGATCTTGCAAGTGCTTTAATAAAAAAAAGTGACCCTGAAGAGGAGTGGTGGGAGCAATCAATTAAGAATAAAGATGGGTTGTATAAACAAATGTTTAATATAGTAAATAAATGAAATTAAAATATGTTGCTGCTAGCAGTGACCATTCTTTCTATTTCTCTATCTCTTTCTACTCCACCAGAATTTAAAAGAAAGGCCCTGCCACTTTCACAGTATAAATAATATAGTTAAAACATTTGCAGTACAATCTAAAAACTTGAAAAACCCATAGCCATAAAGAAGAAACAAAAGCAATAAGCAATGTAAGCAAAACCACAATAATATCATAGGTATAAAAGCAAACATAATGCATTTTTCATATGATATACCAGGTCCATTCCACAAATATTTCTAAAGTTTAATTTAATAGAAAATTTATCTACAAAGCTAAAATTCCTGTATTTGACCATATCCGGGAAAGGAATTTTAACTTTGATATCATGATTTTTGCAAGTTCTGGGATGATATTTTGATAAACTGGAGCTTTGCCTCCTGTTTTTTAGCATGGAAAAAACATAGGCACATGAAACCCATATACAGTAACCTTTTGTTTTCTATTTTTAATCAGAATAGGATTAAATGCCAGGAACAATAGACAAGTGTGAAGAGGTAAATTATTTTAGTGGCTTACAAGTAAAAAGAAGACTATAAAAATCTGTATGAAATATATAAAAAGAGAGAGCATTCTCAAACAAACAACCGCTCCCTGGGTTAGGTAGTTAGGTACCACTATTGAATCCACATGCTAGTGAGATGAGTGAAGGCCAACCTCACCTCCAGGGACAAGATGTTCCATAGGTGGGGGCAGTAGTAGAAAGGTGAAAGAAATCCCAATTGAATATATTGATCTGCCTCAGCCCTTCAGAGAATTCATCTCCCCCCCAGCTCTAGCCTTCCAGCTCCCTTAACTAAGGATCCCTCCATCTGTTCTTGTACATGATTCAGTTACTGTTCTTAGTGCTATTAGAACCCCTGAACCATTTATACCACTCCCATCTATCTACTCCACCTTAACTGGCCTCTCCCACTAAATGGTAAAGTGGTGCCCAACCCACTAATTCTCTCTTCCCAACTCTCACTCAGGAACACACATCACCTCCTCACACAATCCAAGATTCACTCTCAAGGCCAATCCCCCACTGAATCTCAGCCAGTGACAGATTAAGTTTACCAAAATTAAAAGAAATTGGAGCAGGCTCCTTTTTAGTTATATTTTTTATAATCAGAATTTAAAAACCACCCTGCCCTTTTAATTTCCTCATTAGAATGCAAATAAAACTTAGGATATTGAATTGTTGTGAAAATATAAACCATTCAAACTGTCATAGCTATCAGTCTGTGGATTTTCACATTAGACACTTTTGTGACCATAAGCATCTGAACTCGGAGTACTATTGTAATGCTCCTAGGTTTTTGCTACAAGCTGAGTAAGATCTTCTTGCCTAGCCACAACCTTTCCATTAATAAACTAAACATTATGCACATATTCCTAAATAGTGCCAAACTGGGATACTGTTTTCAAGAAGGCAGATAACAAATAATGCATTATTTATAATTATCAAAACACTGAAAGAAATTCAGAACAAATGTTAGATATTGAATTACCTGTAAGAGAATAAGGAACTAGGAAGAAAGACTAATTTAAAGCACTAATACAATCAAAAATAGATGGGGTAAGAAAGTTGGAAAAGTTAACTGAAGGAGGAACAAGGGGGGGAAAGGACATGTGATTATTAAAAATAAATAAATAAATAAATCAGTTTACTGTTCATAAAAGAAAATGCTGCCCTGTACTGAAATACAAAAAAAAAAAGGATCTCGGATGACAATGAAATATGACTGCAGTGACTTCAAACATATCCTCCACAATCTTGCCATCTATCCAAAATACTATGATGAAAACAGCTACGTAAGGATCATTCTGATTTAAGGATAGCTCCTATCAATCAATCATCCCATATCCAACTAAGATGAGTGAAACTGAAAAATGCTATTTAAAATCCCTACTTGGCAGGTAGAGCAATACCCTACCCTTTCCAACAAGCTAAGTTCCAAAATACATTTCGAACTGAAGCCTGCAAAAGCATTATTTATTTATTTACATTTATTGGCTGCCCTACTCCAGTGGATTCCTCCTCTGCCTTAAAAATCTCAACCAATAAAGCAACAGATTCCATTTTTTCTAGAATAACTTATTAGCCAGTGAGGTGACATTCATATTTCATCAGTGAAAGAAAGAAATGAACAGCAATGGAAAATTGTGAGAAAACCATACACATATATGTATGAAGGTGTCTACATCCATATATTGTGGTATAATTTATACTAACAGTAACTCTCTTAGTTAGAGAGCTTTCCATCATTTGCTATTTGATCCTTGTATCTGGAAATCCTAGGAATTTTGGTGGCCGTGGCCATGGTCCCTGGCCACAAAATGTATTTAAAGGGGGCCCATGGTAAAGAAAAGATTGAGAACCACTGCTGTATGCAAACCATCCTTCCTGCAGAATGTTTCATTCACCTGCTTGTAGGGGAATGCATAAAGAATCACATCTAAACATTTCCCCCTTATATTCAGCAAAATGCAAACTGTCAAAAAGGGGACTGAAATATTGATGCAATTTAACTTTCATGTACTAATATGCAAATTAATATTGTATCCTTATGAAAAGTTACATTAACAGTATTAAACTAAAAATGTATTAAATTGACAAATCTGCCATATAAAAATCAACTTTTACCAAGTACACCATTTCCAATAATTGTAGAATAATTGAGTTCTATGTCTGCTGATTGCATTAGAAAGTCACTGAGAAACAATTTGTTCACATTTAATGGAAATAGCTATGAAATAACTGCTTACTAAATTAAGGCTATGTAGAATTTTAAAATATCCCTTAGGGTATATTTTTTATTAATACAACATACATTTAGGAGAACATTAAGTTGCAGATTAAGAAGATAATGCATACTTTGTGATGTAGAAAAAGTATATGAATTTTAAAATAAATATTCTATGCTTTAAAACAAAAATAAAATAAAATTTCACATATCTTATCCTCTGGACAATATATGTCCAATTTTCTCTGTAAAGAGAACATAACATTTAATGTTCAAGTTGCATTGTAATGACAGCGAACATTTTTTTTATGTGTTCTAATAGTGTACTAAAAAGCAGTATTAATTTCTGTTTTGATTAACTTTACAAGTATTCAAAGATCTGGAGCCAAAGGAGTAAAAAAAAAGTCACTATGTTTAGTTTCTAATATATTAGAGCACAAATATGTTTTCTTTTCTTTTATTACTTTTAAGTATTTCATGCAATATATTTCTGATAGCATACTAAGCAGTATACAAAATTAAATGAAGTAAAATAATAACAGATTAACATTTACTAAAACATGTAAATCGGGGGTCATGAGAAAAAGAATATAATCATGAGAATGTTTCTAAATTAGACTTTGGTTGGCCAAACCAAGTGCCACTATAGAAAGCATCTGTTTTCTGAGTAATGATCAATGAATATCTACAGAATGTAGTAATTACATTCTTCAATGAAGTTTGACAAAATAAACTGGGTGCTTCATTAAAAAAATATAATTGATGTTTGTATAACTTTTAAGCAAAGAGTGCAAAAAGTAATCAAATATTTTTCCCTTTCCCCTAAAGGTATCAGTTATCCCATAAAATTGATTGGCCAGAAATTCCATACAGATAAAAACACACATTTATATAAAGTGTCAGATTCAGGGAGGAATCAACGACTATTGGACATGAAAACTAACACTCATGAGAAGCAAAAAGCACTGAAATGCATTAATTAGTAGTTATTAATTAATATTAATTAGTAGTGATTAAGGAATCAAGGCTAGAAGCCAAGATACAGTGAGTTCTAGTTCTGCCTTAGCCATGAAAGTGGCTGGGTGACTTTGGGCCCAGTCTGTCTTTCTCAGCCCAATCCACCTAACAGCATTGTTGTTGTGGTGAAAATAAAAAGGGGATGGAGTGTTATGCACATTTGCCACCTTGACTTATAAAATAATAAAGGTGGGATAAAAAATCTAATAAGTAAGTAAGTCCTGCTTGCAGGCTTGCTTGAAAGAACTGGCTGGTTGCCATGAGCAAGAAAATGTTTAATTCAGCAAGACTCTTCTCCTGCTAAGGTGATTGCCCTTTGTTGCCACAAATTTGATAGTAGAGATAAAGAAAGATGAGCAATAATAGTGCCATTTACAGTATATGCGCCCTCCCTTTCTATCGTGACTAGTAAACCTACTGCTTCTCCTAACTTTTGTTGCCTACTTTTTGTTGTTTGTGCTATTTCCTTCCTCCTCCCCCCCCTTATATTGTTTCCTCTTCAGCTAGGAAGTTTCAGGTTCTTATTTACAGGTTATTGCAAATTTTGGTCACTAACATTATGACATCTATTTTCATAAATTATATTTATGAACTATGAACTATATTAGTAATAGTTACATTGCAATTATTGTGATGCAAAACCTGCCACTTTTAAAATTGGTTTAAGTTCTTATTTACTGCATAATATAAACTTCGATCACTAACATTGCCATAGCTATTTTCATAAATTGTTAGCATTTGTTGCTTTGCAATTATTGTTATGCAAAACCTGCCACATCTAAAATTGGTTTCCTATCTGCATGTACATTCATACCATTCTGGACTGGTTGAAAATGTATGCATCTTTTACTGTCAAATAAGACACTTTATCTGTAACAGAGCATTAAAAATTCTGAAGTTCAAAGAAGTTTTATTACTAAAAATGACATGTTGCTCAAGGATCACTTTGAAAGGTAAATAATTCATTAGTGAAATGGGAAATCTCAAAAGTACTTAAACTGACCTTAAAGAAAATTAATCATTAAGCATTCAGAAATACTCTCAGGTTTTTACTAGTCAGAAATAGAGAATGCAGTGCTGAGAATCTTTTCAATCATGAAAAGACAGAAACTTTAAGAAAAGGAATGAAAATTGGAAGAGTTTTAAAGTATCTTCAACTTCAAACTGCACAAGCACACTATGAAGGGAAATATATAAAAGCTGTAGGAATATGCATTAAGATGGATTATCTCCCGAAAAACATACCTGGCTAAATTGAATGCATCATCGATCAAACCTGCACGATTACTGACAGAGATTACCTATAAGGGTAGAGGAGAAAAATTGAAGACTTTAGGATGATAAGAAACTGGAAGTATTTCATGTATTCAGGCAAGAAAGTGAAATGAGCTTACTTTATGGTTTCTGATTAGTTGGTCAATTATCAATCTCCAGTTTCTAATGTCATAGTTAACCCTAAAGTAGCCAGCTTGATTGATGTTTCCAAGCAGCCAAGTACCTCCATTAAGATATGCAATTCTGTGATGTTCTGTAAACAAAGTAGAGTGGTCAGAGAAATCAAGTTATTTTTCAGAATGTTTTATATTTTAAAATACCGTAACTAATCATAAGAAGAAGGAAAAACCCCACAAGATATTACATAGAAACAAGATAGTCCATTCTTTATAGGAGGAGGAGGAAGAAATAAATAAGACAAAGTATATTAATATAAAATGCAATTATCATGTGTAGCCTTGATTTAAAAAACTGAAATTTTCTGTTATCTGTTTCATTTTTCTTTTAGGCAGATTAATCTCTAAACTAGCATACCTTGATTTTAGGCCTGGATCTTAACATTCAGCCAAGATGTGATAAAGACTTTATAAGATAATTTGAATGAGTGAATATTATTTTACTAATGCATCTCCTAGTGGTGATATACAGCATTATCAATCTGGCAATTACCTTGCCAGAATTTTCCACAGAGGAGGTAAAAATGAAGTATTTTAATTGCAGAGAGCATGCACAAATAATATTTATCACCAAAAAGTCGAACAGCCAAAGCTCATCTCATGGTGATTTTATTACATTAAAAGGAATAAAGGCAGAGCCATCAATTCTTCTTCAACAGTAGGAATCACAGTTTAGATTGAAATATAACAACAGGTCTAGATTATAAACAAGGGGCAGTTATATGATTTTTTATTAAGATTATGTTTGTATATATCACAAGTACCCCATATGTAAATATCATGAAATAAATACTTCTCTGAGCATTCATTGCAAGGTTTCCAGCAGTTTTGAAAGTAAAAAGAAATTTTGCAGGAGGATTTTGAACATATCCCTCTATTCAGCTGACTTATAGCAATATACAATAATTTTCTCCCATTTATTATTTTTAATGATTAACAAGGAGTGGTGAATTACTTCTCACTTTTAACATAATAGTCCAAAATAATCTAGCAGAGTCTCAACTCAATTTTTTGCCTGGGCAAAAGTAGATTAAATCAGAAATTGTAGTAGCTACTTTATGGTGGATGTAGATAGGACGGTCAAACAACAAACAGCATACAGAGACTTTCTTGTGAAATGGTTCATTTTTTTTATTTGTGATATTTTAAAACCAGTAAGGCTATTATAGCTATATGGCTCTGTTAGTGGCCTGTAGATAAAGCAGATAAAAAATTCCTCACCCCAGGATATGCTATAAAGAGGTTGGTAATAAAAATCCTAAATTGTTTTATGAATATTATTGCTCTGCTGTTCAGCAATTAACTATTTCTCTGCTTACAGAATAGTGGTTCTTCTGAAGTCAATGTGCTTGTCTTAAGCTATTATTATGTTTGTAGTTGTAACTAAACTCCCCATTGAATAGAAATTCTATGAAATAACTGGCAATCTCTCATAGCTAGCAAAATATTGATCACCGTCTTAGGAGTTGAGACATCTTGCCACAGCCAACTCGCTGCGACAAACTCACTGCGGTCATCTCACCATGGGCAACTTGATGCAGAAGAACTCACCATGTCCAACTCACCGCGAGTGTTGTGGTCCACCAGTGGCCTGTGGAGCTGGCAACAGAGTTGGACAGTGAGGAGGCTAGAGACGAACATGGGCCAATCCTGGAGTCTGGGGAAGGCTGTGCATCGGAGGCAGAGATGGGGCCAAGGCCATCTGGGAGTTATGTGCTGACTACAGAGCCTCTAGAGTCTGACAGCAGCAAGGCACAGGAACAGGGGGAGCCTGTTCCCACTGCGTGCATCTACCAGAAGGCAAGAACAATTAAGACAAAAGGGGCGACTCGGGAGTAAGGCTTGGAGATGATTGGCTCCTCCCATAAAACATAAAGGAGGAGCAAAGGGACATGAGCATTTGCAGGAAGCAACTTTGTTCGTTCTGGTCGGTTTAAACGCTGAAGCTCCATTTGACCTTGCAAAGATAATTGGCAATTAGGTCTTTGGCAGTGTTCCAAGGGAGATAAAGGTGGGTGCTTATCAGCTTTATCCCGAAAGACTGTGGCAGACATCTGTCAGATTATTTTCAAATTGCTTGGGACTCATTACGGACTGTGAATTAACATAGTTCATAGCCGTTGAAATAAAAAGAGGGTTTTTGGGACTAAGCTTATGATTATTACTGTCTCAGGAAGCCTTGGTCAGAACAGCGAGACAACTCATTGTGGGACAATTTAACAATTCTATTTAATTATTTTAAATAAATAAATAAAAAAAATTAATTTTTGCCATTCACATTTCATTCTGTCCCTCCTTTTGCATCCTTTCTTTACTGATTCTATTCCACCATTTCTTTGATATTAGTGTAACTATTGTCCTGCAGTGAGTTGGCCGTGGCAAATTGGTCATGGCGAATTGTCATAGACCCCCATCTTAGACCTTTTCCCTCAAATTTCCCTGAAACCATAGTCTTTTCCCCCATTTTGCTGATTCTAATTTACCCAGCATTCTCATCAACTTGAGTGATCTTCAAATCAGCCAGAATCTGAATATCTTCAGTAGTCTGAAACTGCCTGAATCCCACTTCGCTAATTTACCATCTTTTCTCATTCCATTTCTCAGCCCAACAAAACTTCCTGCCAGCTCCTTAATCCATTGTTATTTACTCCAACCTGTTTCCATGACACTCTCCTTCCCCCCCAACATCTCTAGGAGATCAGAAAGCAGGATGACAGCCATTTTTATATCCTTAATTTTGTCACATATTTACAAGAATGTCATTAAGAGATAGGATTACCATGGTAGTATAAATAATCTTCCTATTACAGTATAAATAGATTATTGCATAATTCCATATGCATAAACTGTTAAAAGTAAACTATTGGTTCTTAGTTATTTTGACAGAAACAAATGCTTCTGATTTTATACAGCTTTTTTATTTCAGTCAATTGTTGATTGGCAACTCCATTATAAATACCCTGGTAGCTGCGGGTGGGGCGGAAATCACATGATCATGATAATCTTACAAGTTCAACTCCTCTTCAGTTATTAACAAAGTGGCATGGTTGATAAGCAAAATATCACGTGACTATGATTTACAATTTTACTTCTGCTTTGTTGAAAGGCAGTTGTAAAGCACAAAAAATAATCATGTGACCACAGGATGCTGTAATGGTCATAAATACACTTTGGTTGCAAAGTACCTGAATGATCATGTGACTGCAGGACTCTTGACAATTATAAAAGCAAGGATTAGTCACAAAGCTTTTTTTTAAATGCCATCATAATTTTGAATGGTTGCTAAACAAGGAGTCAGTAAGCTAAGACTACCTTATAACATTTCCTTTGTTACTATAGTAAGATTTTCAATCAAAATGCTGTAATTTATAATGCTTAAAAAGCAAGAAACTATTCCAGTGATTTTGACCTCTAGAGTTCAGTACAGCAGATCATTTATTAAATCATTTTAAACATAACATTATTTCAAATTCTTTAAGTAAGCTTGAAAGGTTATAAAATATGCATTAATAGGAGTAAAACCTCCCTATGTTCTATTTCATCCCCACTAGATAGTCCAGACCAAGACTCCACAGGAAGGCTAAAAGTATTTTAATTGAAACTGGCTATAATAACAGAATCTTGAAAGTCTGATTCTGCTGTATCTCTTCCTCCTTATACTCCTTATACATCCAGTGACTCAGGATAGTATCTGAGACATTTCCAAATGTTACCTCATTTCTTTAAACTTAAAAAAATGTTTCGGCCCTGTTTGCCTAGGCAATGACTCTTCCATATGTTCACCAAGCCATACTCAATATTCTACTAATACTGTGTGTACTTTGAAAATGATTCAGAATTGTTTGGACATTCTAATTCTCCCCCCCCAAAAAAAAATATTTCAGTTTGTTTTTCCTTTGATTTCTACAGCTTATACAGTATGTTATATGAAAGATGGAAAAATTCTGAATTGATATATCGTGGTCTGATATTTTTACATCTCATAAACCTGGCATTTTAAAAGGGGAGTGTGTAGATTTTTCTATATCCACTGTACATCTATTTGCAATGTTCTGCACTCATGTGACTGGAATTTATGATTATTTGTTGTTGTTGGAAACTGGCATTTACTTTTGGTTTCCAGTAAAAATGCCCATTGGATACAATGTGTTGCTTAATGACCACACATTTACTTAACAACTGTGGCATTGACCACTGCAAAAAAAGTTGTAAAACCAGTTGTGGTCACGTGGTGATCCACTTAATGACCACCATGACTTACAATGGTAATTGTGGGCTCAATTATGGTTGTAAGTTGAGGACTGCCAGTTTTTTACAGTTAAGGACATGATTTATTTTGACTTATGCCTACAAAGGATTTTTTTCATGTTACATTAGTTCAAGTGGGTAGCTATTGTAAAGAATGTCTGATAAAATGTTTTTTGTGACTAACATTTGACATCTATGCTTTTTGAAGTCTACAATTTCTTTCACTATGCAATTTATATCATATTTTAGTGATGTTGCTACATCATAGCAATCATATGCAATTTCACTATAAAATATCTTAGGTATTTTTTTAATACTATGAATTAGCTGCCATTAATGTTTCTTTTTCCTAAAGTATTTATACTGTATAGACAATCCTTGAATGTATTGCTCAGCTTTAAAAAAAATCTATATATTAAATCATTGCAAATATTACATTTTATTTAGCTAATGTAGACACATTGTGAACTTACATTATGAACAGAGGCAGCTGTTCAGGGTGGCTGTGTGAGCAATTGTCCCTCCTTCCTACTGCTGGTCAAATAATGTTAGACACCCTGTAGAGCTCTTAATGAGCTCTATTTTTCTCCCTGGCCTCTGGTGCTACAGTTTGTGATACTATTAAAAAACCTGTTCCTTCTTTGCTTGCTATTGTAATACTGGATAAGGTAAAGGGGGTTGTTTTCTAACTGACCCAGAATTACTTAAGTAGAAGTAAATAAGGGTTGCAAATAAAGTTTCCATTTTCTTATTATTTATTCAATGTAGGAATCTATTATAACCAAGTCATAACCAAAAGCCAACATGGCTTTGTCACAAACACATCAAAAAAGACAAATCTTATTGCATTCTTTGACAAAGTGACAAAATTAGTGGACCAGAGGAATGCTGTGGATTTTT
>JANHFT010007705.1:48207-77584 GCA_032467955.1 Pseudoxenodon macrops | reverse complement strand
GCCATTTTGTGTGCTTTTGTATTGTGTGTGAGTCAGTACAGCTGCTTTTGCATAGCCACGCCCACAAAATAAGCCACGCCCACAGAACCGGTAGGGAAATTTTTTAGATTTCACCCCTGATCTAAACCAACAGCTATTGCATGAATACAGTGAATGTTCTTTTGATTTCCCCCAGATGGTCCCGAGACGCCAACAATTACTGTCTCGTCCTCTGAGCAGAATTCAAGCGCAGCGAGTTTTGTCCTGGTGAACAGCACTGTCAATCTCACATGTTGGGCGCCCTCCAACCCCCCAGCAAACATCTACTGGAACGTGGCCGACAACACGGACCTCGACGTCCCTTCCTCGCCTCTTTTGCAGCTCCGCAGAGTGCAGCTGAATCAGGGAGGGCTCTATTCCTGCCTGGCTATCAATCAGAAGACGAAGCTACAAATTCGTAATAGTCGATTTATCAACGTTGTCCGTTAGTTGACTTTGCCTTTATCTTTCTTCCCTGCTGGGGGTGGGGTGTGTGGGTGTCCGGAAGTCATGAGCACGTGGGGCAGTGGTGGGTTCTAAATCTTCTTACTGCCGGTTCACTCAGGGTCGCGCCTCGAGGGCGCGCGCAAAGGGCGCGAGCGCACACGCACACGGCAGTCAAAAGCTAGCTTCTGCGCATGTGCAGAAGTAAAAATTAGCTTACGTGCATGTGCAGAAGCAAACATTAGCTTACGCGCAGAAGCAGAAGCAAAAATTAGCTTACGCGCAGAAGCAAAATCCAAGATGGCAGCACTGATACAAGTATAACAAGCTCTAGCATTCTGCCTGCGTGGTTTGCCTCTTTTTCCCCACCCCCAATGTTAAAATATTCTGAGTCCAGAAAAGTGCATGAATAAATACTCATCTTCTTCTCTCTCTCTCTCTCTTTTTTTTGGGGGTTACTTGTCTCTAGAAACTCCTTCGGGATCTCCTCGTTGTTCTGTGACTGCGGTGCAAAATGATTCCGCCTTACTTTTCGTCTGCTCCTGGGCTGGAGGGTCGCCTGATCCTACTCTCACTTTCCGGGGACTCCCTGTGAGCACGACGGAAGTCGGTGCCTCTACATTGCAGAGCTTGCTGGCCTCCCCCTTCCCTGCTGGGATCAGTGGCACCAAAGTTACTTGTTTGGGTCGTCATTTAACCAGGCAAGCCAACTGCACCTTGATTCCAGGTGAGCTGAAGAAAAGAGCTGAGCTGACGTGTGCCTGTCTAAAATGGTTGCTGGCTATATCTGGGTGATGGGATTGGAATGGTGTGTTCTCAGGGTGTTAAAAGGTGTTTAGTGAATGATTATTTCATCCAGTTGAACCTCACTAATGTGAGGTTGACCTCAACCCTCCTGTCATCTCGTAAGGGCCTAAAGACCAGGTTCTGAGCCACGGTGGTGCAGTGGTTAGAGTGCAGTACTGCAGGCTACTTCTGCTGACTGATGGCTGCCTGCAATTTGGCAGTTCAAATCTCACCTGGCTCCAGGTTGACTCAGCCTTCCATCCTTCCGAGGTGGGTAAAATGAGGACCCAGATTGTTGGGGGCAATAGGCTTGACTCTGTAAACCGCTTAGAGAGGGCTGTAAAGCACTGAGAAGTGGTATATAAGTCTAAGTGCTATTGCTATCTACTTTGTCTCTTTTGTTTCTTTTCTGCAGACAAACTCCCATGTTAGTGGATTGGTGATTCAGCAATGAAATGCATGGAACTGGCCTCCTCCCTTTCCAGTGAATTGCTGCCCTAAGAAGAAGGAGAAGAATCAAGGAAGATGAGGGGGGTGAAAAGAGGAACGAACATAGTGATATCTTTGGCCTGGGCAAATGAGCAGAATGGGACCGAAAAGTCCTTGCCAATTCCTAAAGCGGTTGTGGCATATTGGCTCTTTCAGGGTTTTGATAAGATGCTTTTGTTCCATTACTTTGTCTTCATGGAGCTTCTGGTCCTTCAGCTGCTCATCTATGGATGAGTTGAACAGAATACAGAGTTGGAAGGGATCTTGGAGGTCTTCTAGTCCAGCCCCCTGTTCAAGCAGGAAACCTTATACCATTTCAGACAAATGGTTGTCTGATATCTTCTTAAAAACTTCCAGTGTTGGAGCATTTACAACTTCTGGAGGCAAGTTGTTCCACTGATTAATTGTTCTAACTGTCAGGACATTTCACCTTAGTTTTAGGTTGCTTCTCTCCTTGGTTAGTTTCCGTCCATTGGAAACTAATCTTCTGTGTCCAGCTTCCCAAGGCATTTATAATTGATTAAGGGCTCCTGCTACATAAAATCACATGCACAGCTTTATGACTTTAAATATTAATGGATGCACTTGGATTAAAGGGTTATCATAAAAATCCTATCATGATTTGAAGACTGAACCCCAAATCTGAAATTTGGTTAGCCTTGTGGTTGGTGTTCATTTTACCTCTATTCATTTGCACTGGGTTGTCATAACAATGTATCACAACAGACTATTTTATCATTCTTGGATTTTTGAGTTTTGTTGTCTAAATTGTTTTAGACCAGCCCTTTTCAACCTGATGTTCCTCAGTTGTTGGATTATTGTTTTCATCATTCCTTACCCACAGATTGTATAGTTATGTCCTTCAGAAGTGTGGGGAGTACAGAGAGGGTTGGGAAGACTTGCTTTAGGTCATTGGCCTATAGTCTATTGTGTCCACATCGTACAAATGATTTTACACAACTTTTCTCCCCCTTTACTGAGAATTTTAACAATGGAAGAGTAGAATATATATATATATATGATATATATGATGTGTATGATATATAAAGTAATATCTTTTATGTATGCTGTTGGACTGTCCACTTGATGGCTCTTTTACATTAATGTGTGAGGCAAAGAACCCTTCAGTTGATCTGTTTTTGGTTGTATATCACTCTGAAAAATCTCATCCAGCCTGGTATCTTGGCTGGCTAGAATTCTTGGAATTTGCAATCCATTACATGTAGAAACATCACTTGGGGAAAACTCCCTTGAAGATTATGCTCCAACACTGGAAGTTTTTAAGATGTTGGATAACCATTTGTCTGAAGTGGTGTAGGGTTTCCTGACTAAGCACGGGGTTAGACTAGAAGACCTCCAAGGTCCCTTCCAACTCTGTTATTCTATTCTATTCTATTCTACTCTACTCTACTCTACTCTACTCTACTCTACACTACACTACACTATACTATATCTCTGTCACTATTACAGATCACATACTGACTATGCAGAGGAAAGGGAGGAGTACTGGCAACTGAGATAAGATGCTTCTAACTAATTGAAAAGTCTTTCACTCTAGCAGGCCATGCTCATAGCCACCAAATCACTAATGAGAGAAGTGCATTTTATAAGAGAAAGAATTTGTATGTAGGAGCTCAGAGATAGGGCTTACTATCAACACAGCTTGGTATCTTAGTATCTTTTGAAACTCAAAATGAGTCTGTTTCCCTCTGCCTTGCTTCCTTCCCTCTTCACATTATGTCAGCTGGTCCGGCAATTTTATTTGTTCAAAACTAATAGGAGGCAGACTAAGCGATCACATAAACAAAACATTTAGAAATATTAGCAAAAAAAGAAGATTTGAGGAACAGGAGGAATCTTTTCAAGCAGCTATCAAAAGATTCTCCAGATATATTTTTTCTCATTTTCTCTTTAAAAAAAAAAAGAGGTTGTGCCTGAAATTCTTTTATCTTTTCTTAGTGTTTTGTTTTCACTATCCAGCAATCATCTTCTCCATTGTTATGGATTGGAGTTGCTTTGAAATTATTGATTCTAGTGTTATTTTTGAAATAAGATGACTGATAGTTATCAGCACTTTCTAAAATTAGTCTTCTTTTATTCTCAGGTCTTCTTTCTTAGTAGTTAAGTAATCCTAGTACAGTCCATATGGAGAGAGACAGCCCAAACTCACCTACCATAATTACATGTGTAATTCAGTTTCTTCCATGCAAGCTCCTCTGAGACTCAATCCATTTGTCCTTTTGTGCTTCTTATACGTAGAGATTACCAGCACAAGCACCATTAACCTTGGTAACAATTCTTACTGATCCACTCATCCATCCACTTAGCAAGTAATTGTTTACTATTTACCTCCTTGCAAAGCGTGGGGTTAAATGTTTAATAAAAAATATCTCCCTTATATTTTTGTCTTAGAAATATTATGCTAATAATGAAAGAATTGGCTCTAAATGTAATATTTAAATAACATACTTGTCCTTTACCTTTTCTCCTTTTTATCTCTGTAAGCATGGACTTGCAAATTGTGGACCAAATGCTGCTCTCCTGCGCAAATGTTTATGATTGCAGTGAGTGGACCATATGTCAATGGGATTTGTTCTCTGCAACAATATGGTTGTTGTAAAGATTCTGACTAACAAATGATATGCAATTCAGAACAGACAGAAAAGATTGGATGAATCCCTAATTGCATTTATTTAGCAGATAGGAACAATAAATTATGAAAGCTAAGCTTGATACAAAAGTTATCAAAATCACTCACCACAAAATATTCCCTCCTTCTTCCTACAAACTCTTCCATGTTCACAACCATCTCTATTTTATTTTGAGCAGATTCTTTCCTTTTATTGCAACTCCTCAGAATCACATTTATTATTTTCAAAATGCTCCAAAGGACAATAATTTTTGGGGTCCCTATAATTTTCTGCTCTTAAAAACTGTCATTTGGACATTTAACATCAAGCAGTGTAACATTATATACATAAGAGATTGGCCACCAACATATCATTACTATTGTCACTGTCATTACTTTAATGGACAGAAGAATTTTTTAAAGGAAAAAGAGGAGAAAATAGGGGGGGAAATCAATAGTTTTCTGTGCTTCATATCTCTACTCTGAACTCACATTTAATAATCAATCTAGTACATTTTAATTTGCAACTGTAATTTAAATCAGAAAAAAGAAGCAAATGATAAATATCAATATTATTTCTCACTTTAAATCTGCTTCACTTTGATGCATCAAAGTTTTCCTTTTCAAAAGCAGTTAAAAATTGGAACATCTTATAGATGGTAAAAATCCTGATCTATAATTATCTAGGAGGGAATTCATAATATTACATTTAAAAGAACATAAGAATATGCGCACTTTAAGGGACTTAAAAGGTTATCTGGTTTAAATCCACGAAACTATTCCCAACAAACAATCATCTAGCGTCTAGCCCACTGGAAAAAGTTTAGCAATAGACAGTCCATCATTTTTTTTAGAGAGACCGTCCCTCTGTTTAATAGCAATTACCCTTAGGAAACGTCTCCTGAGAGTCAGCCTGAATTTCATGGTTTTTAACCAAATCTTGCCCTGCTGTCAATTTCAACAAAAAATACTGCAGGTTCTTCCCTTCTTGTATGTTACAATGCAAGGTATTGGTAGACTGCCATGAGGGCAGCTTCAGATTTTATCTGAAAAAAAATTATGTGGAACACATAGGGACATGAAAGCAGCATCTGGTTTGAGTTCAATAATGCAACCATATCCCACTACAGTTATGAGATCCTGGAAACGTATCCAGTTGCTTTAATGATAGGTATTGCATTCATGCTTTAGTTTCTTTTCTGAAATATGTTTTTCAAACCGAATCTAAAATACTGCAAAGTCTTGTTACAACTTTCTCCTTTTCTTTTCTCTTTTTGCAAGCTAAACTTTACTAACTTTGTATTAGTTGTGGCTGCTTCAGGTTGCTATTGTAGTCATGTGATGATCTTTTTGAAAGTTCCATGACAATTTCCCTGTCATTCTTGCAATCATTTATTCCCTCCCCCACCCAGCAGCAAAGAATCGATTCATCGTGTGGCTCTTAAAGAAGGAAGAATTCTAAGGTGTAAGAAGAAAGGCTTAGATATTCTTATGGCTTTATGTGAACCATCTCTGCACATGTATCTATATTCCATCTTTGCTCCAAGGTACATACATAAGTGCTCCATCCTCCTATATTCTTTCACAACAAGCCTGTGAGGCAGGTTGGGCTGAAAGTCACCAAGTGAGCTGCCATGGCTGCAGAGGGAGTAAAAACTGGATCTGTCTGGTGTCAGTCACTACAGCTACTATATCATCCTGTTTTATTTTTTTAACTGCTTCTTTAAACTGAAACCAACTGTAGTTTCTTTACTCATGATGTAAAGGACACATTTCCTGCCCCTTCCAAATATATAACCTGCTTTTCAAAAAAGACAGCTTTATTGCTATTCTTATCCAGGACATTTTTTGTCTGTCTTATGGAGTTTTGCATGTTATAAGTAAAAGTCTATAGATATTCTCAGTCATCCAGGTCATGGTTGTCCCAAAAGTACTGTCAGGCCTACAATTATGTCCATTGGATCGTTGGCCTGCCACACTTTCTATTATTCTACTATGCATTTTCTATTGTGGAAAAATGGGAGGGGGATAGTACGGAGTTGGAGATATGTAGTCATAATAACATTCTTTCTAGAATGCCAAGGTATCCTTTGTCTTTGCACCTGACCGAAACTAGATGGGCGAACCTGCCAGAATGGCACTGGGTGATTGGGACATGTGACAGACTTGTGAGTGTGAGGGCAAGATCTTGAACTTTCAACTGGGTGGTGAAAACCTGGGAAGCTTCAGATTCGGGTTTCCATGGATGTGCCAACATGTCTTTGTTAATAAATTGGAACTTTGAGTCTGATTTGTTACTGGATGATATTTGAAACACTGACAGGTGCTTTTTCAGGAGGCTTTCTTGTTTTTTCTTTGAAGACGTTTTGCTTCTCATCCAAGAATCCTTCTATTCCCCACCATCCAGTCAGAGCTGTCCAGTCACCATCCAATAAACCTCTTGGATGAGAAGTGAAATGTTTTCAAAGATAAAATAAGAAAGTACAGTTGCCTCCTGGAAAAGTACCTTTGGGACATGTTATGAGTACAATAAAATTAAGATGAAGTATATAAGCCATGGTGGCACAGAATGCAGCATTTCAGACTAATTTTGTTGACTGGCTGCACTGACTGTTTGGCAGTTTGAGTCTCACCGGCTCAAGGTTGACTCAGCTTTCCATCCTTTTGAGGTTGGTAAAATGAGGACACGTTGTTGGAGGTGATATGCTGAGTGTGTAAACTGCTTAGAGAGGGCTATAAAGCACTATAAAACAGTAGATAAGTCTATGTGCTATTGCTATAAAGAAGTATTAGCATTATGACCTCATGGAGTTGAAATCTGGCAAATCTGTGGCCACTTTAGCACTGCTATGCTGCCACCTAGAAGCTCATTAAATCAGTCTTGCCTAAACCTCCACAAGCTAGGTAATCTGGTCCCACCACTAACTGTCAAAGATCAGGTAGACCATCTTGTCCTATACCTCTGGATCTGGGTAGAATGATCCTGCCCACCACATTATGTTGAAAGAATGAGGAGGTGGTTTGAAAATAATTTCAGAGTCCAATCATTCCTATAATAGTTTTCAATAATACTTTTCTCTCCTTTTTTGGGGGGGATGTTGCATCATCAGTTCCAAATCACAAACCACAAGCAACTAATGGTTGTGTGTTGTTATGCATATTGAATCATGAATCATGGGATGAGTTAAGCAAAATTCTAAGAGGAAGATGCCTGTTTGAACAATACATGGTTGACATGGCTAATAAGGTTGAAGCCAAGAGGCTGAGTTACATCGAAATGAATCAAACAACCTTGACATCAACTATATACAAAGGGCAAACTGATGCACTGGATGATGATGATTGATGATGATAATAATGATTTTGGAAACATCACAAGATGCATCATATTCTCTTCAACATTTGTTGTGGACCAAAACATATGATGGAATGATGTTGAGATGCAATAATGTATATATGGAATTATGGTAATGATTCACTTTTCATTACATTTACATGCAACCCAAACTGGCAATAAATACAACAGCATCTTTTTTTGAATCAGCAGCCAAATGATTGGGCAGATTTAATAGCAAAAGTACTCAACTTGAAAGTTGTTCATATAGTACCTCAGTGGAACACACATTCTCTTTGGTAAGAATATTGTTTATGTGCAAAGTGTGTCAGTGCGGTCTTCCTCATTTGCACTGTCTACTGTGGCTTGATGAAGCATACAAGCCAAGATGACAAGTTTATGATATATTTCTGAAAGCTGAAATGCCAGACTCAATGAAGATCCAAAGCTCTATAAATTGGTATCAAAGCATATGATTTTTCAGCAGAAACTCAAAATGTTAGAAAACTGGTACATTCAGTAAGAGGTACCCAAAGCCAGTTAGTGAGCATACAATGTGTGATGATGATTCATATCCAATCTACAGGAAATGGTTTTCAGAAATGGGAGTATTTGAAAAACATTAAGCAGGACAAGAGTCAAACTTTAATCACTCAATAGGTAGTATTGAAGGTTGTTGTCTTCTCAATATAAAAAAATATGCTCATTTGTCAAATCCATCAAATATGTCAAATATACCATGAAGAGAAGCATCAGGCAATTTTGCGTTTGAACAGAGAAGATGTAAGATCACACATTCCTTGATAGGCAAATATATTGGGCCCTGTGAAGCTGTTGTATTGATACTTGGATTTCAAATTCATGAGAGGGAATCAGCTACTGCTTGTCTTCAACTATACCTTCCTCAACAGCATCAAGTATTCTAACAAAATAATGCTGCTATGCAACAAATAACGATAAAGCAAAAACACTGTACTATGCGGATAGTCCAAGAGTCTACACTTGACAAATGAGAGTTGGAAAAGAAGGAAGAATGGAAAAAGAGTGGAAAAGTTCTCCAGAATTTTTAAAGCCAGGGTTCTTGGTGAAGAGTATATAATTTTTCCACAAAGTGACAACTTCTATTATTTGAGACTGCTACTTCATCTTTTGAATCACTGAAGACGCATAATGTACATAGTCTTCCATCACCCAAAGATATCCAATTAAAATACATAAATGCATAATTAGTTAAGATTCTACTCATTTTTCTTGACCGTGGAATTCAAGATGCCAGTCTACAGCATTCCAGTTCTATCAGTAGGAGTACCAGGAATATTGTCGCTTTGTTTCATAAAGGCATACTTACTAAGGCAGATGTAGGTATGATTAGGTTAAGCATGCATCAAACAACTTTTCAAAAGAAAGCAACTTTCCCAAACATTCTTTTTTTATGAACATTTTAAATGCAAGGGACCTTCCAGAAAAAGGAACAAGATATCTTAGACATCTTAGAATTGGTCCTAGTGACATGTCTTCCAAAATTAACCCTTCGGCTACTAACAATCTGCTAAGCTTATCAAATTTCATTACTATAGCTTGGATCAGCCTGGCCATCATCACATTCATGCACATTAGCCAAACATTCATACCTAATGTGCATACCATACATATCCCTACACACTATTTGAAATACACTGACTGGAATCTAATATCACTATTGCTACTGATTTTTATTGTATAAATTCTTGTGATTCCATGAACCTGGCACCATTCAATCCTCTCTCACTGTCTGCATTTGATTAGCATATAAATGAAGTTAAAATGGAATTGCTCATGAATAAATACAGCTTTCAAAATGAATTAGCTTTATTCCCAAGCTGGTAATTTTCAATATATTTCCTTAGAAATATATGTAATAGTTTATCAGTGACTGCTAGATACTATTGGCTTACTTTTTGATGATAGGATCAGTGAATTTGAATAAAAAGAATGAATCTAAAGAATTGGTTTAAGCAAAAGAAGGTGCAGTCACATAGCTCCTCTCTTTTACATTTTCACACACACACACACACACGTACACACCCCGAAAAAAATCATGGCTTCAACATCTAGCTCTGAATTAATAAGTTATCTGAATGACTTGAAAATCTGAGCCAACTGTGTCTAAAGCCAAAAATCTGCCTTATAATAATTATGCTTATTTAACAGAACAAATACTCTATATATCTTTTCTGAGAACCATGTTCTAAGATATTATAACTAATCAACTGTTAAAGAACAAAAGGAAAAGAAAGCCACAAGTTTTTGACTGCTTCCTTTCATATAATTACAGCATAGAGTAACATTATAACTTCTTTATGAAATTGGTTCATTTTATCTTCTTTTCACAGTTAGGGCAAGGAGTCCTCTTTCCTTTTTTATGTCTTGCCATTCAAGCACACTGTGCCAATTCAGGAATGATCTACTGCATGGTTAGGAGAATAAGTGAGAAAAACACCTAAGAGAAACAGCGTATAACACTTGCTAGATAAGTTTCCTGTCTTTTTCATGCCAATTCCAAAGCAGTTTATTGAGACTCCAAATGACTTGTGAGGTAATTTCCTACTAAAATTGTATGAGGGAAAAAAAACTTTAAAAAAAAAGGATGATGGTGGCAGAAGCTTAAAAAGCCAAGACTAAAAGAAACCCTCTTGCTAACATCAGAAAAGGAATTATAGAAGAATCAGAATTTCTTTGTAATTTTCTTGAGTTAATTGTGGGATTAAATTAGAATTTAAATTTTACACTATCTATAAACTAGGCATACTTTTATAAATTTATCACAATGATTTTATATAAGGTAAATATTTCCTCATTTTTTCCTATTTTTATTACTGGGGGAAATCTTGAATTCCTTTTTAACAACACATTTTTCCAAAACAAAATCTATGTTTAGCAACGCTAATCATTTTTCTAAGATCCATTATGAAGAAACAGTACAGAAAAACACATGAATGCTTTATGAGATTCTACTGGGAGGAAAGTTTATGTTTACCTGATTTGTTAGACACCCATATAATTGCCTCTGATGAGATGTGGCTTGTATTTCCTACTGCAATTGTTAATGGAATCTGCCACAAGTAGCTGCAAGACAAAGGAGCGGATTCTAAGAATAAAAATACTGAAATGATTCTTCTCACTCAACAGCAATCAGGGATTATATCAAAGGTATCAAGCATGTTCAATAAGAGAGCAAATATTTTGATTCTAAGATGTTACCTTGTTTCTAAAATCAATTTGTAAATAGCAACAAAGTAGTAATCTTCCTTTTTTAAAATGAAATGTACTACCATTGAATGATAATTTATCATAAAATAAAATAAGAAAACAGAAAAGACAATAACTAATAAAACAGCCCCTCCGCATAACAGAAAGTAATTTAAGAGTAGCAGGCTTTGGCAACAGTTCATGTTTTGGTTTCAGTAACAATATGCCTTTTTCATAATGCTATCATTAAAAATTTCCTGACAAAAACTCTCTATAATTACTCATTTATGAGTACAGGTAGTTCTCGACTTACAACAATTCATTTAGTGACCTTCAAAGTTACAACAGCACTGAAAGAAGTGACTTATGACAGTTTTTCACAGTTACAACCTTAGCAGCATCCCTATGATCATGTAATCCAAATTCAGATGCTTGGCAACTGGTTCATATTTATGACCGTTGTTGTGTCCCCATGTCACGTTTTGTGACTGTCTGATAAGCAAAGTCAATGGGAACCCAGATTCACTTAACAATGTCTTACTAACTAATCAACTGCACTGATTCACTTAACAACTGTGGCAAGAAAGGTAATAAAATGGGGCAAAAAATGAATGTCTCACTTAATAACATAAATTTTGGGCTCAATTATGGATGTAAGTCAAGGGCTACTTGTAATCAAGTGTTTTAAGTTTATAGTCATTTTTCACATTGGTAGCATACTGAAAACATCAAAGTGAACAATAAAATATAAACAAAGCAAAAATAAACCACCCTTTTCCAAAATTGTTGCAACAAATACATTTTGATATAATTAACAGTTGAACAGGTAATGCAATTTGCACATTTTGATTTCTTACTTAACTGAAATCATTTGAAAAAAATGGTTGTCCTTTTGAAGTTTATATGACATACTAATTATTTGCAGAGTGAAGGGAGTATAACATATGATGGCAGAATTGTATGGGAAAAAATTCTTGGAAAAAAACACTCCTTTTCCCATTTTTGATAGTCTCTTTTATGTTTACTTTTTTACGTATCAGACTGCCTATGAAGGAGAGTTGACTTTTCCTTCAGGCCTGAATTTATCATTTGCAAAGGGCCAATAAGTTTTTTTTAAAAGGCACATGAAAAAAAAGCCAAGGATCACACGTGACCTTAGAACTGCAGGTTGCATATTTCTTAAGAATCAACAGTAACCACATAACCACATTTTAGATTATTATGTTTAAGTATTAAGATAAGTCAAAACCAAAGATAGTGTGAATGTAACACTCAAAGAATGGCAAAGTCAGTAAGTGTCAGCTGTGTCATATGAATAAAAACACTCCCCCGCATGCCCCCCCTCTCTCTCTCACACACACACACTTACTTTCATTGAGAGGCTATGGACATGCAAGGGTTTGGCTTGCAGTGGATACCTAAATGAAAACATTCTTTTAAAAATGTTATATGCAAGACAGCTATTAAATGTAGACCGAATGAAAGAATGATAAAAGTGAAATATGCTGAAAGCTGAATTTTACAGTTGGGCATATACATGATGCTGATATTGGGGTAATTAATTTTAGGCTTTCATGTGTATTTGTGTATTATGTAAGTCATTTAGTCAGGTTCTACTGACTAGTGAAGAAATAATAAACTTCACCACATTTTGTTCTCAAGTATTCAACATACCAATGAAATTAGTGGCAGGATTTTCTAAAGAATACCACACTGTGCTGTAACAAATTAAATTAGTTCCTTTTACTATTTCCTGTTCTATTTTTAAAAGATTAACGTTTGCATTTAATTCATTATTTTTATTTTTATTTTACTAACAATTAAATGTTCATTGCTATAATTGATCAGGACTTTTGCACAAAGCTGTAAGCATATTTCAGCTGTAGAAATAAGCAATTCAGGTAAACACGCATCCTTATATGTGTGAAAGACTTAATTAATTCAGTTAGGACTTAGGTTATCAAAGCCACCTATAATTCACCAAGAACTGCATTCCTAAAATGTTTTTGCTGTCAGAATTGGTTTTTCTTTTCAAACTGCTCCTCTCCGTACTTTTTCATTCCTCTCAGCCTCTTTCTTACCTTTCCTTCAATTTCTGTACTTATTAGAAAAAACGTCCCTACACAAATTTCCATATTTATTATAAACACGGCAATAAGCCTATACAAGAACCAATAGCATAAGATTTTAGAATATACCAAAAAACAGAATTATAAATATTAAAATTTCCGAGTTTAAAACAATAACAGTTGCATTTATTTTTTATTAAAAAATAAAAATATTTGTATTACACCAGTGCGCAGCAGTAACAGAAGATTTAATTATAACTTATTATAAAACTGCATCAATTTTTATAGGTAAGATTATTTTAAATTACCGGTAATGTTTCTAAAGATAAATTATATTCCCTTGGAACCATAGGACATATTTCCTCTTATTCCCTTGTTACTATTTTTTTCTATCTATTCAGCCTAGGAAAGCTGAATTACTGTAAAATGAAAGGAATCATGGGTTTGGTCAACATTAATCCAGAAAAAATGGAGTTATTGTATATCAAGAAAACAATTTTACTAGGAAAATAGTGTAATACTGTAATATAATTTTCCACTTGAAGAACTAAGTTTTTTAGGGAACTCTTCTGGTATCACTGTCAGTAGGAAAAGCTAAACAGACAGACACATTTAGGGGTGCTTTTTAATAACTTATGCAACACTATGATGTACAACACAATGCTATGCCAATGTAACATTCTCTGGATCCTCAATATCAACATGTATTGTGCTATTTTTTTTCTTAAAAACTATACAAGAAGGCCAGGCAGCCTGAGTATTTTGAAATTCTGCATAGATTTGAAGACCTAAGAATATGCTATTTATTATTTAATTGGCTCCGGGAAATCTGTCTACTGTCATTCCTGTGTTTCTTGACAAGCTGAAGTGACATGTGATGTATCTTTTTCCAGTTAATATCTTAATTGATATCACATGTTAACATTTATCCAAGGTAGGGCCTATTGTCTTTTTTAATACTAGAACCTATTGGGATATAGCTGGCTACTGGTACAAAAAAATTGATACAGGAAACGCAAGAATCATGATCAAGGCAAACTTAATGTGTAAGTAAAAATGTTAGAAATGAATACTAACTTCTAGGAAATCAATAAACTAAAATGAATTGGAATGAGTAACTTCATATTAGAGAAGTAGGGATGGAATAATCATCATTGTTAAAAAGGAGTATTTATGTTCATTTATATACTTAGAACATAGAAAAATAGGGTTGGAAGGGACCTTGGAGGTCTTCTAGTCCAACCCACTATCCGTGACAGGAGATCCTATACCTGTGATGGCAAACCTATAGCATGCATGCCAGATATGGCATTCAGAACCCTCTCTGTGAGCATGCATGCATGCCATCACCCCAGCCCAGCTCTCATTGCATTTGTCCATCACGTTTCACTCAATCAATTCCAACTTCTCAAGAAAGAAATAGATCTTGTGAAGTTGGAATTGATTGAGTGAACTTTTTCACTTGCATGCTTCACATTAGGGGAGACAGGGTCCCGTCCTCCTCCTGAAGCCCATTACAATGCAGACTCACAATGCGACCTATGTGGCTCTTTCACCCCTCTGCTGCAGCTCTGTCACCCTGTTGCAGCGGTAGCGATGGGTGGAGCCTTAGTGCAGGAGTAAAGTACCCCAGCTCTTTTCTTTCCATGGCAACAGCATTCTGCCTTCATCGCGGTACATTTGCTGTTGCCACCAGCACAGAGGGCTGAGAGAGAATGGTGGGGCCAGATCTCGCAGGGTGGCGTCCATTCCCCAAGTCTGGCCTTCCTCCTCACTCAACTGCAGGGCCAAGAGAAAGAAAAGGATGGTGTGGAAAAGCGTTCCCATCCCCCGGCCAAGTGCTGAGCACAAAAGCCCAGTGGGAGGGGGGGCAGGTAGCTCGGAAGAAGTGTCCCCTTTGGCAAGTCAGATGGTGGTGAGGCCTTGCCTGGCTCTCACAGCAGGACACTGTTTGGCATCTCCAGATGCGAGCTGCCACCTTCGAAATACGCCACACAAACGTGGTGCATTTAAAAGACAGCAGCTCGCATCTGGAGGAAGCTGGGCAGCAATGGCTGGGACTGTGGTGGGGGGCAGCGGAGGCATCAGGGCTGCTCCCCCCTCTCAGCAAGGCAGGCCTGGAGGAGCATAGAGAGTTGCGGGCCGAACACCAGAGGATCAGAAGGTGTGCTTCCAGGTCACCCCAACACGTGTTTCCAGTTTGCACTCCTCTGTCCCAAAGTGGGATTGAGGGGGGGGGTAGGGGGAAGAGAGCAGGGTAGGGGAGCTTCTATGAGGAGAAGCGTGGCTGGCTTTTCTTTTGGCAGGGGGCAGGGGGAGGACCCAATAAAAATTCAATTTCTCCCAATAAATAGGGATTTATAAACCCTAACCCTAACCCTTAGATTCCCCCTTCCCTAGGAAGGAAGGAAGGAAGGAAGGAAGGAAGGAAGGAAGGAAGGAAGGAAGGAAGGAATATGTGATAAATATGTGGGTTTTGGACTGCAGTTTTGGCACTCGGTCACTAAAAGATTAACCATCACTGTCCTATACTATTCTGGATTTTCTTTGGGATTAATGAGATAGATACACATAACCATAGAAAAAATAACAGAATTACAGAACAGAATAATGCAGTTGGAAGGAACCCTGGATGTCCTCCAGTGCAAACCCCCAGCCAAGCAGGAGACCATTTCAGACAAGTGGTAGCCCAGTCTCTTCTTAAAACCAACCTGTTCCACTGGTTAATTTATCTCACTGTCAGGAAATTTCTCCTTAGTTCTAGGTTGGTCCTCTCCTCTCCCCCCATTGCTTCTTTTCCTGCCTTTAGGTGCTTTAGAAAATAGTTTGACTCCCTCTTCTTTGTGGCAGCCCCTGAGATATTGGAACACTGCTATCATGTCACCCCTAGTCCTTCTTTTCATTAAACTAGGCATACCCAATTCCTGCAATGGTCTTCATATTGAATGCTTTAGCCCTCAGTCCCTTGATTATCTTTGTTGCTCTTCTCTACACTCTTTCTGGAGTATAAACACCATTTTTGTACTGTGGCAATGAAAACTGGATGCAGTATCCCTATATAGTCTTACCAAACACTTCACGTGACTTTGATTCACATGAAGTGGCTACAGCACACTGATGGTTGAGAAGACCTAGTCACCACAAACCTTAATGGAAAATTTATAATAATGATCTTGAATTAGTGTCAATTTTGGCATAATTTTTCAAGACTCCAAAGCTTGGCAGGAAGAAATAGAGCTATTTCTGCCAAAGTCATCAATTATGTCAAGACAATTTTATGCTTTATCCAGTCCAAATGGGGCAGATTTATACCTGTCACCATCAAGACATAATCATGTAATCCTAAAATATATCAAAATATCAACCTAGGACTACATTGGCTTTTTGGTGCCTGCAGCACACTGCTGGCTCATATTTATGTGCTTCTTTACTAGGACTCCTAGATCCCTTTCACAGTTATTGCTATTGGCCCGGGTTCCACTTATTCTATACATGTGCATTTGGTTTTTCTTCCCTAAGTGTAAAATCTTACTTTTCGCACCTTTAATTTACATTTTCTTAGATAGTACCCAGTGTTCAAGTCTGTCAAGTTTCTTCTAGATCTTCAGCCTATCTTTTGAGGTGTTGGCTATTCCTGCCACATTGGTGTTGTCTGCAAATTTAATGTGTTCCCCTTGTATCCACTCTTCTAAACCATTTATGAAGATGTTGAAGATTACTGGGCAAAAGATAGAACCCTGGGGTAGACCATTGCTTCCTTCTTCAGGATCTTTGAAATATATGGTTCAGTGATTCCAGCATACCTTTGTGATATCATCATTATCATTGGTGTCCTCTAGCCCAAATAAGGTAACATTGGGAAGCTTCTGTTCGCGTTTGATGGTCTCTTTGATAAGGATGGAGATAATATTATTTGTAGGATTTGTGGTTATCTGTGGTTTTGGTTGTAGTTGCAATTGTTGGGTAGAGATAGAATTTGTAGCTGTTGGATGTTCATTTTTCTGTGTTGTATCTTTTTTTCAAGGTATGCTAATCTTACTTTTATAGTGTCAAGGGATAATACTATGGTGTCAAGGGATATTAAATGTGTTTCTATGGTATCAACTCTTTCAAACAGGACAATATATTTATCTAGTTTGGGTCTGCATGGTGGGCAGAAATATGGAAACCACAAGGGGGGGTGATTGGAATTGGGCCATTTGTTTGGGTAATCTCAAGCAGTTGTGCTGAGTGTAGTTGTCACATAGGGAACATTTAATGGAATCCTCATTCTCTTTTAAAGATTCTTTACATATAAAGCATGTGCAGGAGTCTTGTGGTAGAGATTTCTTTCTTTTTGGATTGTGGTTTGGCATTGGAGTGTTTGCCTGGCATGGTCAGTTTGCTGAGTTGGTAAGTAGTTGAGTACCTCTTATTTGCTGGTATCCACTGATTAATTAATCTCTACATAGTTCATTAAATTAATCAACCAATCAAGAAATCCAGGTAATCAATATTGCACTAATCAATCAATTACACTAATCACACTAATCAATTAATTACACTAATCAATTACACCAATCACTAATTACACTAATCAATTAATTATGTTATTCAATTAATTACACTAATCATACTAATTAATCGATCAGATAAACAATAAATCAGCTAATCAATCTGATCAATAATCACTAATGATAACTAAATATAAAACTAATTAGTCACTTAATTAATAATAAATTAATCAATCAATGTTATATTAAGAAATTGGGGCAGAAAGAGGATAATGGTAATGTTGTATTAAGAGAGTAAGTCAGAAAGAGGATAAGTTGTGGTTTAAATGGCTCCTGGAGTGCAGGAAGAAAGCATGTCTTAGGGCGGAAGTGTGGATGGAGGTCTTATGGCAGATGTTTCCTGTGGAGATCTTTTCGGCGCATTCAGCCTCGGTGGAGTGCAAATGGATGTAGAAATCACAGGAGTGCTGGATTTTATAGATCACACGGAGGCCACAGGCATGCTGGAAGTTGGTGGAAAATCCACAGATCAGTCAAATCTCCCCCTCGGAAGACCTGGACTTTGCCAAAGGAAGGATTCAACATGGTCCAGGGGCGGCAGCGTCGGGCGGCTGTGGCTTTTATGTAGTGGCATGCTGGAATTTTCTCCCTCCTTGGATCTCCCTTTTCGGATCTCCTTCCTCAGATCACCTGTATCAGCTCTAATCACCTGGACTTTGCCAAAGGAACCTAGAGGGTCTGGGTTGCAGAGGGTAGATGTTTCATGCTGTTCTAAGATGGCGATAGAGGCGGAAGGAGGTGGTGTCAGCGGCTGGCTGTAGCAGAATGATGTGCTGGAAGTTTCACTTGTGGATTTCCCTACTCAGATCCCCTGGACTTCAACAAAGAAGGGATTCCTATGGGTCCGGGCAGCGGGTGGGTATTTGGGCTACAATGGGCTATGGACTGCACCTCTTCCTTCTCCCAGCACTTCCAGAAGTCTTCTTCATGAACAGCTTGTTCATGGCTGGCTTCACTTGGAAACAACCCTCTGAATTCCTGTCCTGGGCTGTTCCTATGAATTCTACTTGTAAACCCTGAAATTCTGACCATTGGACTGGTTGACAAACCTAATTGAAGGCTCCAAACCTCAGACTAGATTTTGGCTTCTCTTTTGAAACTACCCAGCAAAGCATTTATTTCTGAGAATGTTTTGAGTTTGCCGTATGTTCATTTTCTTGTTATCTACTTGGTCTCAAGACAATTGCTGTTCTAATCTAGCAGCTGTGGGTAAACTGAAACCTGAAATAGAACTGCTGGGGGGAAGACAAAATAAAGCTCTCTCTAAACCAACCCTGATGTGTGGGTGGGTGGGGCAGCACAGGTATTGTCTTACCATTTTCTTGCCTATTTTAACTTGTATTCCTAGTCACTTTTACGGTTCTGTTTTTGGTACGTTTGGCTATTTTTCTTTTTGTGTGAAGAGGCAAAGAATTAATTAAGCAACTCTGCTTTTCTCCTGCTACCCATCACTTCTTTGCATTCTTCTCCCATTAGCTGACCAATTGTTTCCTTCACTTTTTTCTTGTTTTTTATATGTTGAAAGAAATTTGTTTTATTATTTTTGACATTCGTTGCAAGTCTTAGTTCATTTCAGCCTTCCAGACTTGATCAGGTTTGAGCTATATGCTGATATTCTGCCTTAGTTATGTTCCTCTTTCCATTTTTTATGCTTGTTCTTTTTGTCTTTCAGTTTATCAGATAATTATTTATGCAACCATGTTGATTTCTTCTTTAATTTCTTCTTTTTTCTTTTTCAGTGGTATTGTGCTCAACTGGGCTTTCATAATCATGTTTTTTAGAGTTTCCCAAGGTTCTTGAGTTATTTTCTCCTTTAAGATTTTCATCCATGGAATCCTTCCAAACTTTTAAAATCTAATGCATTAGCTTGATTTTGTCCTATTGCTTGCATCTGCATTATTTTGAATTCCCATATGACATGGACATTCTCTCCCAAAGTTCCTGCAACTTCAACACCTCTATCATTTCGTTTCTGTTAATAAGAATTAAGTCCAGTACAGCTGACCCTGTAGTTCCCTCCTCTACCTATTGGATGACAAAACTGTCTGCTAGGCTTATCAGGAACCTGTTTGATCTGCCACTTGATGCAGAGTTTATTTCCCAACTGATGTCAGGGTAATTAAAGTCATCCATTAGTACTGTGGTGTGTTTCCTATATACATTAATTAACTGATTAGGAAAACGTTCATCAATTTCTTCTATATGGTTGGGTGGCCTGTAGTATACACCCATGGGAATGTCATTCTTTTTTCCTTTTATATTAATCCATATTCACCCAAGAAGGCTTTCATCCTTGATTTTTATGCATTTCTGTAGAGGTGCATTAATTTTTTATATAATGCAACTATGGTATGTCAGTGATTAGGCCTTTGCTAGACAAGCTAGCTGACTTGAGCAACTATAAAGATTATTTAGCAATTATAAAAGTGTATTAAGTGTGCTGAATAGAAGAGCTGGATTTAAAATAATGCTTCTTCAAAATTTACATAAATTATTTCAAAATATTCCTGTGGAAATGTCAGTTAATGTAATAACCAATTCATTTCATATGATCCAGAATCAACTTCAAAATTACCGGTAATTGCTATAAAAAAAGAAAAATAATGATTGTTATAGTTGGAAAGTAAGTTATTTTATAAAAATACTATCTTGGTGTAGCAGCATTTACTGATAAGTACTGATGTATACATGTTAACATCTTATTTTCTGAGATTAATATTATAGAAATTTTATGCCAGGGCCAACCCTTCGAATTTGCTTTGACAGTATTCTCAACATCAATTTTCAATATTTTTTTTAAAGAAATGGCTAAAGAAATTGCTATAAATATGTATTTTATAATGGGTGAATCAGAAGATTTTCTCACATAATATGGATGATTATAACTATATTAGTAAAGTGGCTTGAAAATATACATTAAAAACACAGGCATATTTACTAAGCCTGACATTCACATGGTTATTTGCAATCCTTATTGTTTGCTTCCTTCTATTCCATCTAAAAATAAATCAGGCTGTTGCATTTAGGCAATACTCCGATGACAGAAAACAAACACGATTAGAGCAGCATATTTTAGAGTAGGATTATTTCAAGGATCTTCAAAAAGCAATTATTAAAAAAACAGAATTGCTATTCTTACAATACTGTGTATCCCTTTAGGAACCGTACTGAATTTATAAATAATTTACAATCATAACATAACACAACAGACCCAACAAAATAGTATAAAAATAGACAAATCATTCCATTTTATTGGGATTTGTCTGGTCTACATGTATATGTCATATAAAAGGATTTCACACTGTCCATTCCCATGACATAGTAAATAGTGATGTAAAGGAAAAGGAACCCAATGAAATATGCAGGGTTTCATTCTATGTGGTCACTCTGCTTAAGTTGCAATTATATTAGCATTCACATAGTGTGTGCAGGATTTGTTTAGACTTAGACAAATGCTTTCTACATTCTACAAAATTTTTGCCAATGGCCAAATATGAATAAATAGTGGCACTGGGCACCTCTGCATACACTGACATCTATTCTCCATAGGTGCATTTGCTGATTTTGGCAGCACTAATGATATCGAGTCATTAGCTCCTGGGCTCAAAGAGGTAAGAAATTCAATCATGATTTATTACTGATTCCCAATTCTGACTACCAAAATGGTAGAATTGTGGCATATGATAAACAAGCAAATATTTGTACAAAAGCAAATACTTCTTTTATAGTGGAAATACTTTTTTTTTATGGTGCCATCATTCCTCCTGCAATTATGGACTGAAATAAGTGACTGATATTTCAGACAGAGATCCTTCAGACAGTTATTCATGCCCTGGTCACCTCACAACTGGCATATTGCAATGTGTGTATACAGGGTTGCTCTTGAAGATCATCTGAAAATGTAACTGGTACAAAATGCAGTGCTGGAAGGAATAGTAGTAGTGTCATGATAGGCCCATCTGTCACTACTGCTATATTGGTGGTTGCCAGTTAGCTTCCAGGTGTAATTCAAGAAACCCCCAAAACCTTAGACTGTCTACTGTTGACCTCACCCCATTTCTAACAGGTCTGTAAGGGGCGTGCATAAGCGCACCAGCATGCCTACCGTCCCTGTCCAAATGTCCCCATGTATTCATAAAATATCATGTATTCATAACCATGCTTGTACATCTTATATATTCACAATCATGTTTATTCTTTGTCTGTAATCATATACACGCTTGACAAAATAAATAAATAAAATAAAATAATAAATACTGTTACCTATAAAGCCCTTTATATACAGTAGCTCAGGGATTGCTGATCTCAACTATTTCTGCCTGGCAATGGGAATGCCCTAAGCTTCATCTATTATGTGATGTCATCTTATGGGACTAAGGAAGCTTGCCTTCTCTGTTGTGACCCCCATCCTCTGGAACAACATCTCCCCAGAGATAAGGACAGTATTTTCTCTCCTGGGGGTTCTAAATTGTCCTTAAGACCTGGCTTTGATCTCAGGCTTGGAATTATTGTAATGTGTTGGTAGGACAAACCTGGTTTGTCATGGTTGTTTTAGTTCAAGATGCCTGTGATGTTGTATGTTTTTAACTACATTTATTGTTTCTATATTTGTAAACTGCCTAGAGTCTGAAGGGTTTCTGGCTATAATACATTTAAATAAATAATGTTTGACTTAAGGTCTTAATTCTTCTCCACTGTGCCCTCTCTCAATCACACAGAGAAACTCTGATTTGGTGGTGCTCAGAATACTTGAGCCAAAGAAGGAAGATCAGAGAAGAAAGTCTTTAAGTATATGAAGTGCCTGAAAGTGGAAATCTTTGAGTATTTAAATACTTCTCTTTAGTATTTCAGTAACAATATTTTATTGCTGACTTAATGGTTAATCCGAGAAATTACTGATTTCTTTCTCAATTCCTTCCTTCTCATTTTTGTTTTCTGGTACCTAATTTATTTCTAGAAGAACAAGAAAGAATGCTAAAATGCTAGTCAAAATTACATAAAGTAATTACAAAGAATTATTTAGAGCCTAAAGATGGAATTTTAAAGAATTCTACAAAACCTCATTTACTATTCAAAAGATAAGAAGCTTCATCATAAATCAAGTCATAAAAATGTTGTCTTTTAAAAAATAACTGTAAACTTTGGACATCTTAGAGGCCAAATAATTTCCAATAATAAAATTATGATAGTAAGAATCCATAAATCCTCCTTGGGCAGGGGCCAAGTTGTTGGATGAGCCCAAGTTGACATTGTGATTGTATGTTTCTGAGTCATTCTGAATGCAATATACTGTTTTAAAATACTTTCTATTTATGGGTTTTTTAATTGCCTGGTAGCCAACCAGAGTCATTTAAAAAAAATATTAACAAAATCTGAAATCAAATTCTTGCTATCGATAGTAGTTAATTCATCTGACTAAGAGCTACTACACTGCAGAAGAACTGTTACATAATCAGTAGTTATTTAGATTATTATCTATATATTTGTTCACTAGATTTAATAATTTGCAGTCATTAATTACTTAGATTTGTGAATTAGCCCAGAAACTCCGATTTTGGTTGCTGGCCTTGTTCCACTCCAAACAATTTTGGCAACATTAACCTGCATTTTTTTATTCCACAAAACATCCAATAATATCAATGTACATTAGATTGCAAAGGGAGTTGGGACAATGGATCATTATCTCTAGTGTTTCTGTTTATTAATGTAGCAACATCTGTGCTGTCCCAAATTATTGGTGAAGAAAAGCTCAGAAAATTATAGGTTTCAAAATCAGTTTGTGCTCAAATGGGCAATGAATATTGCATTTTGGAAAAAAGCTCCCAAAATTATATACCCTATTTAATTTAAATTTGTTCATACCTCCTCCTCTAAGCAATAATGATTGCAAATAAATGTTTTAAAATTGTTTTTTTAAGTCCTATTCTGTTTCCTATTTTACATTCATCTCTAACATTCTGTACATTTATGAAAATAAAAGGGTAAAACATGGTACATTTATTTCCAACTGCATTAGATTTCTCTGTTAAATTTAAACCTATGGTCATTGAGAGTTGGGCAGCATTGAAGTTTAATAAATTAGTATTAGGAAAACAATTAGTCAGGACTAATATTGAGAATGGCCTTTTAAAATAATGGGAAGATTGGCAGTGATCAATTTCATTTATTTAGTTTATTTTTCACAAAATCACAGTTCATAGTAGGATTAGACCAGTAGTTTGGAGATCTCTTATGTCAATCCTTTAAAAATATTTACCACCCTCTTTCTTGCATTAAATGGTGCTGTGACTAACCAAATAACAGTGTTAAATAAAACAAATCAAGTAGTATTGTCACTACCATGCTAACAACAACAACATAGCTATCAGAAGATATGTACTTGTGGAAAGAAATGGAAACAGCTAACAACAACCTCATTTTGTTTCATTATAAGGGAATTAGTAAGACAGCCAGCAAGTGATGGAAATGTACATGGAAAAACAGCTCACAGAGAGGAAAGTCCTTGCATAATGGACTTTGCTTTGGTTTAATATTTGTTCTAATCTTGGGGAAATCACATATTTTACATCTTCTATGTAAACAAAATTTCTGAGGCAATCACATACCTTACTACAGTACAAGCAAGAAAAAAATTGCCCCTTCCACTAGTTATTTAGTGCAGTAATTAATAGGTATGCAAATAGGCCTAACAGAAAGATCAAGATTGATGTAACAGCTATTCTGGTCATCGAGGTATTAAAGGTTCATTAAAGGTTAGTTTAAGTAGTGAACATCGAATTGCTTTCTCACCCTTATGCAATTCGTAGAATAAGTGATAGAAGATTAAGGTTGCAGATTCCTTCTGCCTATTATCTTCCTTTCCCAATCAAGACCCACTGCCAATATTCTGTATTGTATTGAATGAATACACTATTGCTGTATTCATAGAGCTCTACAATTTTGGCAAAATGATAAAATACAACCCAATTTCTCAGAAATTTGAATTCCATGACGCATTAAGTTCCAATGTAAGTAATTAAATATACATTTAAAAAAGCAATGAGGGAAGTAAACAGATTGAAGCAGTAGCAGATGGGAAGGAAAGTTTTAAGTATACTTTGCCCCTGCGGTCTCAGTGCCTCCCCCAGTTGCTATTAATGTACATACAGAAGATGCCAAGATTTAGACAATATAGTTCCACTAATATCTCTAGACTTCCAAGTTTATGTGTACCATATTAATATATATATATATATATATATAATATTAAGTCACCCTATTTAACAGATTTGGAGTTATTTATCAGTTATATACTTCTGCTAAACTAAATGTAATTTTTCTGATTTAATATTTAATTGTTCTTCCTCTGTGAAAGCCCACTTATACAAAAAAAAACATAAAGATGACTGAACACATTTAAACTATCTATTATTGAAAATTTCCAGATATAAATTCAAGTCTTTACCTGTGTAGATTCTGATAATATTATTTCAATATTTTAACATAGTGCCTATAAAGAACATTTTTTTTAAATAGCAAAGGAATACTGTGGTATCACTGTTATTATTCACAATCTTTATAGAACCATTTATGAAGATATTTCTCCTTCTCTAGCAGTAGTATTAAAACAATTATAAAATATAGTATGTATAGTAGAAAATGTAAATACCTGTTGTTTCTCAAACCAGGATCTTTATCAAGGTCATAAACAAAGCGATCTTGAGAGATTCCTATAATACTGTCTGTATTTTCATTTCTCTTGATAGTGATAACAGGGTAACCCATCTGCAGTGTCCACTGATCCATTACCTCTTGGATATTCACAAATTTCCCAATCTTCTTAAGTGCCTTAAAACAAACAAAAAATACAGAACTTTCTGAAATGATACTATTACCACATTGTCTCTTTTAGTAAAAGGATTCAGGGTGTATTCATTAATGTCTTCATAATTTTATCTGAAGATTTTTTTAATCTATGCAGATATATTAAGTTTGTTTAAATTCTATTTAAACTGTCCACTTTAATATCACAGTTATATCACAGTTTAGAAATACAGTACATTCTACTATGTTCAATGGGTTAGCACTCAATTCAGCATAGAATTCCATCCAGAGAATTCCAATCATAAAATGTAACAGGAAAAAAATTATTACTTCACTTGCTTTATCCCAGAAGTAGAGAGTTTGTGTCCTTCCAGATGCTGTTAAACTACTTTTGATTCCAATCTATTTTGTCATTGGCTATGCTGACTGGGGCTGTTGGATAATATAGTTCACCAACATTTGAAGCACATAACTTCTCTATTTCATGAAGACGTGGCTGTTAATTTTAAGTGCAACATTAACTTCAGATGGAAAATTAAAACAGAATAACAATACTGACAATCTTAGCCACCACTTTAGTTTTATATTAATGTGTTAAAACTCTAAGCAAAATCAACTTAACTTCAAGGCAAGTTAATGCCGATACAAGTTTTAAGTTCAGTTTTATTGAAAGAACAAATATTACAAAATAATAGTTTCACAATACTTTCCTGATTCCTTTGCCTATTTACTCTGCTCTTTGGAGTTGATCCAAATTATTACAAAAATGCCACTTATTTAAAGAAATGACTTCCCCATATGGGACCCATGATCCTATTCAGGGGTGGGTTCTAACTTACCTTGCCACCGGTTTGCTGCCTCCCATGGTAGAAAAAAAACACCAAAATCCCCCCCCCCAAAAAAGGCTGAAAACAAGATGGTGATATATGCGCAATGCCGGAAACTCAACTTCTGTAAAAGGCAAGTATTTATGCATTTTATGGCCTTATCAAGGACTTCAGAGACGAAGTTGAAACATGCCTACCGAAAACTGATACATCTCTTGGTAGGTGGGACTCTGAACATGTGTTCTTAAACTAATTGGGTCAGGTGGGCAGATTTTACCAGGAAGAATGGAATGGAATGGAATGGAATGGAATAGAATAGAATAGAATAGAATAGAATAGAATAGAATAGATGGAAGGGACCTTGGAGGTCTTCTAGTCCAACCCCTGCTTAGGCAGGAAGCCCTAAACCACTTCAGACAAATAGTTATGCAACATCTTCTTAAAAACTTCCAGTGTTGGAGCATTCACAACTTCTGGAGACAAGTTGTTCCACTGATTAATTGTTCTAATTGTCAGGAAATTTCTCCTTAGTTCTAGGTTGGTTCTCTCTTTGATTAGTTTCCATCCATTGCTTCTTGTCCTGCCCTCAGATGCTTTGGAGAATAGCTTGACTCCCTCTCCTTTGTGGCAGCCCCTGAGATATTGGAACACTGCTATCATGTCTCCTCTAATTATATTTTCCTGGATGAGAAAAGGAGAAACATGCTCTTGGAAAGCAGCCCCCACCTTTCTTAATAGCTCCAGAAAGACTGGGCCACCTTATCTACAAGACAAAATACCTTCACCTAACAGGATTAGCCCTCTACGCCAGTGGTGGGATTCAATTTTTTTACTACCGGTTCTGTGGCTATGGCTTGGTGGCCGTGGCTTGCTGGGCGTGGCAGGGAAAGGATACTGCAAAATCTCCACTCCCTCTCCACTCCAGGAGAAGGATACTGTAAAATCCCAATTTCCTCCTGATCAGCTGGGACTCGGGAGGCAGAGAATAGATGGGGGCGGGGCCAGTCAGAGGTGGTATTTATCGGTTAATACTGAACTACTCAAAATTTCCGCTACCGGTTCTCCAGAACGAGTCAGAACCTGCTGAATCCCACCTCTGACTACAGTGGTTTGCTTAACAATCATGGCAAAAAATGCCATAAAATTGGGCATACTTTACTTAACAATCCCCCTTGCTTAACAACAGAAATTCTGGTCTCAATTGTGGTCATTAGTTGAGGACTATCCGTACTCAGCATATATATATATTTAAATATAATTTTTATTTTCCCTTATTTCCTTCCCATGTTCAAAATTTTTATGTCTTTATTCATTTAATTTGTATCCTTTCCATTCTGCCCTATAAGAGGATGCTGTGTGGCTTACAGATGGCTTAGAAAGGTAAATTAAAAAGTAGTTAAAATATTAAAAGTATGCAAATTAAAAAAGTTAAGCTCTACAAAAGAACTAAGAGACAGATGGCATGGGGATGTGGTCTTTTTACCCCATCAACCAACAGGTCTAGGAAAACGTGCCCCGGCCAACTCGCTTTGGGACAATTCAATATGGATAACTCAAGAGAGGGTTAAGTCAATTGCAGTGGGCCTTGTCTTTGCTTTAGGTCTAAATTACTTCTCAAGTTAGAAGTGCTCAAAGTTGGGGTGAGCTGCAATTCTACTTGTCCCTCTCTTGAGAGATCCCACGTTAAATTGTCCAGTGGAAAGTTGACCATGATGAGTTGGCCACAGGAAATTGTTCCATTCCATCAACCAACTCCAGCAGTGAGTTGGCCCTAAGCCAACTGGCATAATCAAGTTATCCTTCTTGAAGGCCAAAAGGGTGGGAACTATTCTCACCTCTTCAAAGAATCCTCAAAATCCTGGTTTGAAAATTGTGATTTTGGGGGGAGACCAAAACTAATAGGCATCGTTAGATGACTGAGGAAACTGAAGAAGCTTCTTGGATGAGAAACGAAATGTCTTCAGAAGAAATAACAAGAAAGTCCAGTTGCCTCCTGAAAAAGCACCTTTGGGACAACCATGACCTTGATGACTGAGAATCTCTACAGACTAACAGTCATCCTCTTCCTCCTCTTACCATACTGGGTGAGAATTCGAAGAGCTACAATTGTAGGATTCTCAAAATGGTACGAGATGGAGAGAGGTGGCTGTAATGTAACATTACTACTTTTCTGATGTTGCTCTACATCCTTGTTAAAGTGAGGGTGGCTGATGCATGGATGGAAAAGCATGATTTACTTAAAGCAAAACCTATAAAGAGTAAAGCAGAATGGGGGGGGAAAAGAAAGAAGAGCAAAATCAAAACAATGGCTTGGAGACAAATTGCAAACCTAGTGTCGAAATCTAGATTTAAAAAATATGTTTTTAACTTGGTGTTGGAAGAATGTCAATAAGAGAACACAGAATTTTACAAGCTGGGGACTATAACAGCTAAAAATCACTCCCTTCCTTGAAACATAAGTATTCTCAGAGCAAGACTTCATAGGTGTTTTTAAATGGACAGGTGTCTGCAGAAATCCTGACCCCCAAATTACAAGGAAGTGTAAACAACGGTGGAGCTGTGTTTTCTGATAATAATTAGTTCATTCTTCAGCTCTCTTGTTCACATCCTTGTTGGGTGAAAAACATGATGGTTTTAAGATGCATTTGTTAAGATTTAAAAGAATAGCTCGCCCTCACAATAGAATCAGTGGGTGGAAATTTCAGGGAAAGCAGATTTCAGATAACAGTAGAAAAAAATACTTCCTGGTTAACTTTAGAACTCGGAAAGATGGGGCTATTTAAGTAGCTTCATCTTTCAGGAAAGGTATGGCTTCTGCCCCCATTTATCTGTATATGTGGGTGTATCTCCTCTTGAGACTTTCAACTAAAAAAAAAAACTTGGTAAATAAGGGGCTTCAACTCCCCTTCTGTGGTGCAGGAAGGAAAGTACAGCCTCAATTCCACTAGTCCGGGTGGCAGCAACTTGCGGCTCCAGAGCCACATGTGACTCTTTGGGTCCTCTGCTGTGGCTCCGTGTCAGATGATCCCACCACTGGATGGCCCTGCCCCTTGCCCTCCCCTCCCAGTCACTCCTCGCCTGGCTTGAGAAGGTAAGGGTGACGGTGGTGGATGGGGAAGCAGCAGGGTCAGAAACAGAGAGATACAGTGAGAGGGGAGCGAGAGAAACATAGAGAGAGCCAGGGGGCGGAAGAGAGG
>JANHFT010007705.1:31533-48107 GCA_032467955.1 Pseudoxenodon macrops | reverse complement strand
TTAGTTTCCACCCATTGCTTCTTGTCCTACCCTCAGGTGCTTTGGAGAATAGTTTGACTCCCTCTTCTTTGTGGCAGCCCAAAGAAATAAAAAATATCAGAGAACAAATGTAATGCTCCCTCCATGTCCACAGGACTTCCATGAAAGAGATCAATACAGTTTCTGTCCCATGCCTGAGTCTGAATCTGGAGTTCCTGATCCAATTAATCAGTTTCCTCCAATAACAGTATTTTCTCCATAATATTCCCCAAGAGGATATGGTTGGAGAATGAATGAATTGTTCAATTTTCCTATATGGTGACCTGTCTTCTGAAGAATCAGTAGAACAATACTGCTCTCAAGCTGCTGAAACTTTCCCTTCCTCCATGACTATATTCCTAATCTCCTCCCTGGCTGCTTTTATCTGTCAGTTGAGACTGGGGTCCAATGCACAAATAGAAGGACTAGATTCCAGAGAATCCTGTCCATTTGCTGCCCCCAAATCCTTCCAGAGAATCCTACAGGACATGATGTCTCTTGCTGCAATAGATTCTAATGCAGATTCCATTTCTAATTTATCTTACATCATTTAAAATATATGCTATAGGTTCTAGGTGAACTCAAATTTTCTGATTCTAATAAAATAATTTATTTTAGGAGAGGACTAGCAGAAGAGCAAATCCTCCTCTTACAATATCCTTAACATGTGTTTAAAATCTGCATAAGAAGATTGGGGAATTCAAGAAACAAATTGCGAGGAAGAGAACCCAGGAAAGAAAAAATTCCAGGAGTTTATGCAGCTTGTGTGACACTGCATTCTGCCTCTATATTATCAATATTTCCAATTAATGGCCAAATTACTTGTGCACCTTCTGTGAACACTAAACTTATAAACTTGTAGATTGAACAAGGACTGCCTATTTTTCATGTTCTACATCTGAATCCATCACAATTTCTAAAATCAATGATAGTTATTTACCTCTGATTCTAAAGGCAAAGAGTAAGGAAATGTGCTAGCAAGATGGAACAGATTTTGAGGTCCATATTAAGTACCTTTTAAGCATCATTTTTAAACTGTTCTTCAGTGTATCACTTTTTATACAATATTTACATATATAAGCCCCAAAGCCAAGCAACAAACATTAGCTCTCAAAATAAATTACATTTGTTGATGAAATATGTTTAATGGTTTTACCTCTGACAGTGTATTCCATAGGTCTTTCCTGGCAGCATTGCCAAACTTGTGAATAGTTAAATAATCCTATAAATACATACATACATAAATATATAAAATATATGCTGTATAACTTCTATACATTTTAGGCATACATTTATAATATTTGTATTATATATCCATGCTTAGTATAAATTTAGAACATTTTAAAGTTAGTTTTCAGTATGTAATAAAAGCACCAATAACCAACATTCCAAATTATTATTCTATAAATCACAGATACACAGACTGAGGATGCAGGCTCATTGTGGTCTTTGCAAACCTGGACTGCAGAGATCTGTAAATGTTGTTACTTAGCTATAATTTTTGATGTATTAGAAAAGGAAAATTATTAAATACATAATGAGAGTAAAACTAGCATATTCAATTTTAAATATAACAATGAAACAAAATTAGTTTTGTCTGAGCTCTGGCCGTTTCATATACTCCAAAGCTGAATATGGTCCTCAACCTAGAAAAGTCCTACAATCCTGCTAATGAACTTTTATTTTCTTACATTCAACTACATTTTCCACTTTAATTTCCACTTTTTAATCTTTGCTTCTAGCAAATCTTACAACTGTCAGAAACATTTCCAAAAATAAGTATTACTTATTATTTTAACAGATCATTCTATGGCTACTATTGAGAAATACAGACATTGTTGATAGCTAGGTTTATTATTAAACATTGGTCTTATTTTTTCAAACCAAATTTTTCAATCTAGTGCAAATATATTGTTTCCTTTTTGGATTAAACATTAAGGAATGCCATCAAACTACATTATACATATTTTAGATTAAAGATTTACTTTAAGACTCAGGCTTGATCAAATATTACTACACAAGAGCTAAGTTCTCTATGTTAAAAAACTTTACAATATAGTTTTTTAGTGGCTATATCATTTTGATTGATATTTTATGGAGCTTTAATTCTCCCTGCCAATATAACCTAACAATATACTAGATTCTGAATTATTTAATTTAGCATTCTTGAGAAGCATAGAGCAGAATATTTAATATTCCAGATGTTCTTGGGCTGCAATTCCCAAAGCTCCAGCCAGAATGGCCAAAGTCCAGGAAAGCCACATGTTCATTCCCCTGGAAACAGACTTCTAAATTAAATCCCCAGAAAAGTAATAGGGTAACTCCAATTTACAATCAAAACCATTAAAATGAAGTGGGAAACAGAATACTTTTGAATCTCTTTAGCACCTTTACTTCAGGTAAATGACAAGTGATAAGCTCTCATGTGCTGCAAAATAATAAAACTGAAAAATGTTCTGATAATATTGTGTTCAATATTATGCTTGCTGCAAAGTAGGTGCTTCTGTAATTAGGTGATTGTAAATCAGACTTTGTGATATACAAATTGTAAACTCTTATGACAGCTTTATGTGACATATTTCCAATGGTCTTAGAAACCAAGACGCCAACCGGAAGCCTCGAGGCGGAGATGAGCAGCGCTTTCAGCCGCTTTGGGGAAAGCGAGTCCCGGGATCCTGAGCAAATCCCCCAGGAGGAGGCTTCGCTCCAGCCCTCACCTGGACCACCTGGCCCCCAGCCGAGAAAAGTGGAAGGGGAGAGCGAAGTGGGCCGAACTTGCCAGCAGCGCCTTGATCTGCACCGCTCCAGGGGCATCAAGGCCGCCTCACCCTGACAGGAGTGGGAGGAAGGGCCAGGATCAGAAGGGCAGCAAAACATGACATTAACCCAGGCCAGACTCTCTGCCCAGGCAGCCCCGATGGTCCCCCCCGAGGGAAGGGCCACGCTTGCCAATTTTCCTGCCCATCGCTCTGAGGGGCTCTGCTAGGAATCTCTGGGTCCCAAGTCCCCCTGGGGGCACAGAAGGTGGCCCTTCCTTTGGACTGCCCGCCAAGGCCAGCAATGCCCCTGGCACCTTCCCTGCACCTGCTACCTGAAAGGGGCACTGCAGCCCCACCAGAAGCTGCCGGCCTCTCCTGCACTGCTTCTGCCTCCTTTTGCAGCAAAGCGGAGGCCCTGCCCACCTGCTACACTCCCGCCCGGGGGGGAAGTGAAACTGGGACTGTCTGCGTCTGCGCACACCACCACCACCGCCTCTCAGGGGCTGCCATCACGGCTCTGGTCGATGGGGGTCGCGGCATTAGGAAGGTTCAGAACCACTGCTGTAGGCAATCCAGAAAAATACCACTGAAAGGTCCCAAGAGAAGAAGAACCAAAATTCTGTTGCAATTTTTACCAGGTTCATCAACAAGCACAACCAATGCTGCCTCAGAACTATGACTTGTTCTGAAACAAAATTTTATGGAAATTAGGAAAGGATTAGGAAACAAACCTGGAAAAATAAAGAGATAGAGACCTGTTTAGGTTTCAAAAATTTCAAAAATCAATTAGGTAAGGACTAGGGCCCATGCAGCAAGCTGAGATTTTGAGATGAAATGTTAATTATGACATCACAGTGTGAAAGAGGTGATTTGAATCACAACTTTACAACACAATTTAATCTTTTGCACATAAACTCCTCCAGTCTCCACTGAGGATCCTTAGGACAAGCAGTCCCTCCAAAGCACCAGTTAATCCTTAAACTGATCTTTAAAGACATTTCAGCAGCCATGTTTGCAGCTCTTTTCATTTTTATCCACTTGTTTTCAATAGTGTATCCTATTCTTGGTAAATGTCAAACAATTCTCGTCATGTGTCAGGTAATAATTTATGGTGGGAAATATTGCTATCGGAAAGAAATACATTTTCCCACCAAATCTGGACAGAGTATAATATTTCTCAGAGATTTATGAAGCTCTGTCTTAAAATCAAAGCGAGTTCTATGCTGCCAATTTACTTCCATGATTAGTGTATTACTAGTGCTGGTAGAGTCTTCAGCTTTGGATTTATTATACAAAATAGTAGCTATGAAGCATCCCCAACATTTTGTCTTTCAAGGCAATGAATATTATTTAAAATTTGCACTAGAAATTCAGATTGGGTTTATTTTTGCTAAAATAATACACACATATCTACCACATGTTTGATTCTTAACTTTCAAAATCTGCAATTTTAGTAAATATATGAGCTGTTCAAAGGAAAATCATATAAGAATAGACACATGGTACTATACCACAATACAAAAAAAAATATTCAGTGTAATATTTTCTTCTAATTAATAGTTTCTAGGGCTAGGTGGCTCATTCCAAAATCTGCTTTTAACAATAAGCAGCCTGAGAATTGTAACAATTGTAAGAATGCCACCTCTTGCCTTAACTATTGCTAGGCAATGTAGAATATTTTTAAAAAGCAGCAGGTTCTGTATACATCTCCCCAACAATTTCATATCAATTGTCTTGTTGCAGGAAAAATTAAGCAAGGAAACAATGTATTTATCAAACCGTAATTTACTCAAGCAGATATTATGTAGAACAGTACTGTACTTTTTTATTATGATATCTTATAAATTATTTTACCCTGTATTCGGCTATGCTTTTAAATGTTCTATATTTTTAAGAATATTTTACATTATATTTCACATCTTCTTATAGGAAGATGTTTACAATGTTACAGAAATTGTAAATAGCAGTAGCAATTTAATGTAGCCTTTAATATAGCCTATAGCCTAAAATATCACAACAACAACAACAGTTCTCAAAATAAAAGGTGATCAGCAATAAGGGAAAAACCTTTCAAAATAGTTCTTGTTGGTTTAGTTCAAATTTAATAGTGCATAACCATATTAATACTTATAGAAGATACATTATACATTTATTTAAGGCTGTTTCTTGATTAATTTAGTGTAAGAAATAAAATAAAAGAAATCTGCAACAGCCCCACTTTAAAAAAATATTTAAATATTTATTCTTGTAATGTGCCTAAGATATACATTTCTAAAACAGTTTACAGTACAATCATAAACATTGCAGAAATAAGCCTTGAGCTTAATATGGCTTTCTCCTTAGAGACAGCTATTAATAATATTTCCAATTAGCTTCAAGACATATCTAAGCAATCTAACGGCCACAGGGCTTGAGTCACATATATAATATATCTCTATTAACAATCCTGCAAAACAAACAAACACACAAACAAACAAACAGGTGAGTTGCTGCAAATGGTTCATATTTCAACTACTATTTAAAGATTATTTCAGCATATACATACTCAAATGAAATGTTTTTCAAGCCTAAGATATGATCTGTAAAGCTGTATGCCAAGATAATTATTTGTAATCAAAGTTGCAATGAAAAATCAAGCTCTTGAAGCGCAAAATTAATACCAATTTCATCAAACCTCCAGATATTTTAATCACAACAGATCTCCATTTGGCATAAATGACGAAATGGTAATTAAATAAACCTAGGAATACTTTATTCCTACTTTAGATGTTGAAACCATTGTTATTGAACAATAGAATATTTAGAAAAGTCTTATTATTTACGGATGTAAGTAAGCTATCCTTCTTATTCCTCTATGAAGTTTTATACAGTGCGAGGGAGGGGGATAACTTTCTTGAAGGAGACTGATATTTGTGCTAAACCTGCCTTTTATGATGGAATGTAGTAGGGTGTATTCCCAGGATGAAGGGGGTGCAGAGGTACAGAGGAAAAAGACACAGTTCAGTCCAGATATTTTGTGGATGAGAAAGAGGGTGAAGGTATCCCCTGCTTAATAGTTCTTAGAATATAAGGCAGATGCAGAGAGTAAAGTGCTTTGGTCTGACAAGATAGATTTCAGGCCCAAAACCCAAGAATGACACAAATGGTTTTCCAAGCTGATTTCCACACCTATAGGCAGATTCTATAGAAATACAAAACACATTTCATCTATTTGGGCTTTTCACCATGCGGTCAAAACCAGAGAGGTTGGGGAACTTTGGTTTAGGAGACACTTTTGTATCGTACTGTTTTGTCACTGATTAGGTTTAAAGAGCCCAGTCTGATGGAAATAAAATATATTTTACCACAGTTTGGATCAAGGCCCCAGTACCTAACCTGAATCCAAGCTGAAAGTTTTCATTCACAGCAGGGGGCAGTTTTTACAGTCCAACAGGAGCTATGAGATCAAAAATCAAGATCAAGGAGATACTGGCTAAAGGGATTCAGTACAGATCAAAACCATAATTAAGATCACTATTTATACTTTACAAATCATATCAGTATTAATTGCATGCCTTACATCACATTTGTTTTAATTCTAAGTTGTAATCAGAATAGATATGCATAAAAACTACCTATTGCTATTATAAATAAGGGCTGCTTATTTTTCCTTATAGACTTGCCATATAAATTTTAGTCTCTTCTACATACATAGAGCTGCAATTTAGCAGGGAGCTCTGTGAATAGTTTATTTAGCACTTAGATACATTTTGAGCTGGATGTCAGAAGAGCAGAGTCTCAGAAGATGACAGATTAATGACCTGTGAGAACAGCTAGGATTTTTTGAGGCTGTGATATCTAAGGTAGTTAACAAGGTCCTTTGTGGAAGGACTGAAACTTAGCTACTTACAAATTAGATTGTATACTTATTAAATGTGTAGATATATGTTTTTTTGGGAAGAGCTAATGCTGTTTGCCTTGAAGGAAGGAAAGTATGGCCCCCTTCTCAAAAATCTGTCTTTGGCCATCTGCTTTGGTCATCTTACCAGCTGATGTCCAATTTATTGTTCTTTATTGGGAAGATGCTTCCAACTACAAAGGATCCTGAACCACATTGGTTACTCCTGCAGATGACCTGAAATGAGATACTTGAAAAGAGGTGTTGCATTTATCTTGTCCTCTTAGAGCTCTCTATGGCATTTGATATAATCATAGAATATTTTTGGACTGCGTACGGTGATTATAGAGATTGGAAGACTTATTCTGCAGTGATTTCTGGAATTAGTGATTTTAATTAATATAATTAGGAGAAGAAATAATAATTCTCTCCATTATTTTAATAATGCTATGAAAAGATCTACCGGTATTATCTCTATTATCTGGGATATGGCATCCATATGATCATACCCAGGTATCATCCTGGCCAAAGGAGATGATGGAAGCCCTGATGATTCCTAGTTATGTTGGAAGAAAAGGTCTCCAGTTCGTTCCTTCCAGCTGGGACGATGAGATTGGCGCTGATGAACGAAATGAGAAGCAGGGAAGCAAGCTGCTGGGAAAGGAGATTTTATTTCAGAAGTCAGAGACTGAAGTGACAATAGCGTTGGGTTTTGGGTCAGCTGGCAACTTGGAAGGGTGAGTAAGATTATTTTTATACTGGAATTTTGTGATTGAGATGCCTGATGGGGTTTTTGATTAGTTTAATAATATGACTTTTGGTATTTTGATTGTCTCTATCTGGTTTTCTGGGTGGTGGACTGGGTCAAATCTAGCCTTGGGGAAGAGAGGAGAATGTAAATCTAGTGCGTTTTTGTGTTTACCTAGCTTAATCCTATCAATTCGACTTGCCTCAGTCTGAAGTGCGGAAGCCGCTTTTTGTTACATTCTTCCAGTTTCTTGTTTTCCATCAATGGATACCAATGGGTATCCATCCATTTGTGGAAAGCTCTTATCAGGTTGCCTGGGGCTATTTTGCTTGGCTGGGAGGCAGAGGGTTTTTTTCTCCTACCCTTCACAAGTGGTTCTTTTCTTTTTCTTTTCCTAGGGCCTGGAAGGGGTGGGTGGGTTGTCTTATGATGCTTTCTACATTTACATTCATGTGTTTCAAATTTGGAAATAAATTATAAACACTAGAAAAATACAAGAAGAATTACATAAGTCTTTGACAAGAATTATTTCATTATCAATTTTAAAACAGAATAAATGCAATAATATTTTCACGTGTTCAGTTGCTATAATAAATTAAATATTGATTCTTTAAAGTCACAATAGTTTAGAACTTTAAATCCCACTTTTTAAAAATAAATTAAAGACCTTTTAGTTCAATACTTGGAACTTTCATTAGATACCTTATTTATTTGGCAATAACAGGTTAACTTTAATATTGTAAATGTGAAAAGCATGTAAACATATGTTGTTACTACTTCTCTTTATTGTATCTACTAGCCATGCCAATTTCTAGCTGTTCTAAACAGATTGCATCCGATAGATCTACCCACTTTTATACAATATTTACTAAAACCTGATGCAATAGGGGACAAGAAGCATTTTTATGTGTATTTGATTCACTTTCATGTATTTGAAATTATTTGAGGGTATGAAAAAATAGAAGTTTATCTTGATGACTATCACATTCAGATTCATTCTAAAATTATGTGAGCCTATCCAAAATAAGTATTTAGCAACAAGAAACTAACATTTTCCCATTATTTTTAGGTTAAGAGTTGTTTTTATAACAGATTAGAACCTTCTGTTGTGTGAAGAAATATTGCCAGTAAAATAAAAGAAGTATTTATGGAAATGTATGAGCTGGAATTTTAAAGGCATATAATAAAAACTAGAACTATGCAAAATAGTTTAAGAGTGCAACACTCTGATCAATCTTCTTATGTCTGTTTCACAAACGAAACTATCTCTTTCAAGATCAGAATACTCCAGGTAAAGTCTGAGCAAAATTAGAACTTCATTTGATTTTTATTGTAATGGTTTTTTTTAACTGAACTAAAGTGTTCAGAATTATCTGAATTAAGAATTCTTTAAATCTATGTAAATAAATAAATAAATATTAGAAGGACTATTCTAGAATCACAATAGGATCTTTTTTTGGCTACAATATGTTATAATATGAACATATTTGAAACATACTTAAAATTTCTAGTTTCCCTAATGAGGTATGAGAAATAATGAAGGGAGTTGCAATTGCAATTGAAATCACTAGCGCCTTTCCTGAATCTATCAATTATTTACGTAGAGTCCACTTCATTATAAAAGAAGGAAAAATGCCTAAAGGGCAATATAAAAGCTGAAGCAATTAATTTTCCAGCTATGAATTTCGGGAGAGATTTTTATATTTCACTATTGAACCATGGGGAAAATATCCCAAAATCTATAGTTGGCTAATGCCATCACTAGCAATAATCAAATTGGCACCCCCTCACCCCCAAAAAGCAGGTATTCCAAATATTCCCATTTGTGCTAATTCAGTGAATCTCAATAAAGACATTACTAATCTAAATATTTAAAATTTTAGTTGTGATATGCAATTGGCAGTTGGAATGGCAGAATCAAGTGGTGAAAAATACATTTGATCTTCCTATGAATTGGTTGTTTTCTGTGTATGAGTGATATAAAGAAGCAGTCTCAAAGTATAACTGCAGAAGTACTACACTATTTTTTTTAATCAGCAAATTTCAGTATTATTAAATGTTATGTTGTACAATAAGTATTCATAACATTGGTATGAAATGGAACTGTTTTTAGACATTGGAAGATACTTAAGGGGGAAAATCTTCTCATTCCATCTTTTCCATCTTCCACATTTCTGCATATTTGATGAAAACTTGAATTAATTATTAATTAATGTTAACTGACAAATTAACATTATATGTGCACATATTCCACATGACTGGAAGCTCTAATATAAGAGTTTGTGTGTACATGTGAAAAGATTTCACTTCTTGGCCAAATAGTCTACAATGTGTAGGAGATAGCAGTTCCATTTTCGTGGAAGCAGCGTTATTACACAAAGCTTTGTTTCCTACTTTGTACATTTGTTTGCAAGTATAAGAGAAAACTACAAAGTAGTTGATATTATAAAAAAGTATAACAAAAATCACCTAAAAACAAATGAGCAAACAAATGAATTCCCAAAAAGAGTTCTAACAATATGTGGCTGACTCATCAAATAAGCTGTTATGCCTGGAGTTAAAAATACCTGTTATGAGTCATAGCATAATGGTAACTATAAACAGACTAGGCTAAAACATAATAATTATAGTTTTCTAAATCCATCATGACAGTGACCACCTCCCTTTACTGTATTTTTCTGGACTAGCCCATGATCAAATTGTCTAGTTAATGCCAAAAATAATAAGAGCACTGTTGGAACTAAATTAGCTAGAATTAGCTATTCAACGGGTTCAATGGATCGCAACCAGACACAAAGAATACAACTATCACTAACCTTAGATTAAGACCTCCAGGTTTTGGGAATGCCTACCATCAACTGAATCCAGCAGAGGCAATCGACATGGCCACAGCATCATCTAAAATTATTAATACTTTCCTAATATACTAGAGAGAACCAATTTGGTGTATCAACTATAAAGGCACTAGCCTAGAAACTGGGAGATTTAAGCAATGGTGAAATCCAAATTTTCTTACTACCGGTTCTGTGGGTATGGCTTGATGGGCATGGCAGAGGAAGGATATTGAAAAATCCCCATTCCACCCCACTCCTGGGGGATGGATATTGAAAAATCCCTATTCCCACCCCACTCTGGGGCCAGCCAGAAGTGGTATTTGCAGGTTCTCTGAACTACTCAAATTTTCCGCTACCGGTTCTCCAGAACTCGTCAGAACTTCCTGGATTTGACTCCTGGTATCCGCTCTTGGAGTAAGCCATTGGGATGCTTGCACCAAGCAGGGGACTACATCAGTAGCAAATGTTCAAAACCACAGCACTGTGTCATTTCTAGCAGCTCACAAGAATTACCTAGGTAGATAGGTTAGGTCAAATCTTAGTTGAATCGTAGCTTTACCTGAAGCCCATGTGCGGAAACATGGAAAGCTGCAAAAGGATTATTTACTCCTGGGTCTCGATGTACAAGCTTTCCTTGTCTTACAACAGTTCATTTAGTGACTGCTCAAAGTTTCAACGGCCCTGAAAAAGTGACAATTTTTCATAGATAAAACCTTTGTGTCCTCCTCATGGTCATGGATCAAAATTCAGATGCTTGACAACTGATTCCATATTTATGACAGTTGCAGTGTCATAAATTCATGATGGCTGCTGTGTCTCTGGGTGTTACTCCAGATCACCTTTTGTGACCTTTTGACAAGCCAAGTCAATGGGGAAGCCAGATTCATATAATGGTCATGTTACTAATTTAACAACTGCAGTGATTCGCTTAACAGCTGTGGCAAGAAAGGTTGTAAAACAGGGCAAAAACACCCATAACACATGTCTCACTTAACAGCAGAAATTTTGGGCTCAGTTGTGGTCATAAATCCAGGACTAATTCTACTGTATAGCATTTACTCCAAACCCAGATTCCATTTCTTGGGCCCTTTTTTACATCCATTTCTGCCTGGAATAATCTTGCTGTGCAATGCAACAACTTTGCATTCCTTCTTGATGTTTTGGTTCTCCATATGGAACTCACCCTCTGGAATAATAGGAATTGCAGAAATTCCACGCAAAAGGAATGACCCCTGGCAAACCAGGTGTAATTTCTGGGAAATAGGACATCTAGTACTTTGGTAGTAAACCTGTCAACATTGGAACATCTAATAATCACCTTGAATGGTTCTCCTTCAATGACAAATGCTGCCATCATGCTGTTTAGCTTCCACATGCTATTCGTGCATAATGAGAAAACCATTCTCATTATGCTAAAAGTAACTTTTAGGAGAGATTAAAGATGTCGTATTTGATTGGGTTGCAAATAAAGAAAGAGAAACAGAAATTTCAAATGTTGCTGTTTTAGTATCTAATGGTTGTTTGGGGTCTGCTGAAGGAGAAAGCTGGAGCTATGGCATATATTTGTTATATTTATTATAAACAAGTTCCATTTCTTGGGTTCTTTCCACAGGACTAATGGCAGGGAGAGCTTTACTGGTATGGGGAGGGAACCTTTTTTAAAAATATTATTTTTATCTCATCTTTATTACTTTTATAAATAACTCAGGGCAGCAAACATTCCTATTTCCCTTTCCTCCTCCAATTTTGTCTTATATCTGTGCATAGGGCATAAAGATCCATCTGTCCCATGGGCACAATGTTAAGGCACTTAATTTGCAATTTACTAATTCTACATAGGAATTAAAAAAGTATAGTGTCCATTTTCCAATAGAGAAAATGCTGAACCGTATAAAACTAGACATATGACTCAAAGCCCAAATCACAAGACTACGTCTGAATTACTTTGGCCATGTCGTGCATTCGGATTCATTGGAGAAGGCAATGATGTTAGTGGAACAAGAAGAAGGGGCAAGCAAAGAACATGCTGGCTTGATAACATCAAATCTGATGCAAAGTTGAACGTACAACAACTAAAAGAAAAGCTATGTTTGACATGGAGATCACTTGCCTATGAAGTTGCCAAGATTCGGACATGACTGAATGGTTAAAACTACCCCTACTGTCCATTTTAGATCAAGTCAAAAGTTAAAAAAGAATTGATGGTTGATAAATCAAGAGTTACTCCCAAATGAATGATGAAAGCTAACCTTCAGGATCACAAAATTTCAGAAGAGATTGAGGGTGCATTGATGAGTCTATTTCCATGGATTGCATCAGTGACCTTATTTTGCAATCATTCCACCATGAATAAAGTAGTATGTCTGAATGCAAATTGGTTATTGTCTAAGATCGCTGTCCTAAATGCTGGCTCTAGTGGTTTATGGAGTTTTTTTTTTTTTTAATGCAAATGTCATTTCAGCATCCCATTCTGATTCTCGCTCGACTTTCCTCTTAGGAATTTTCTAAGGGTTTATCTGTTGAAATAGCTGTTACAACATATGCATGTGCACAAATTATGCTAACTGAATTAGGGCACTCCAGGGATATTTGCTGCTCCTTTTTCAAGATTGTAATGCAAGCAAGGTAAGCGTGATGTAGAACAGAGAATTAGCTGGGATGCAGTGCTAGAAAGCGGATGTTGGTTTTAATGTAATCAGGACAGGATTAGAACTTGAACAGCTCAAATACACCCATTGTGTACCTATCGCAACCCTCTCTTGTGTCCTTCCATCTGAAGGTTGACTTTGGATTTAGCTCTTTGCTTCCATCCCTCTTCAGTTCCAGAGCTATTCTGCACCATGACAGCTTACTCTTTGAACTGAACGTTTTTGCTCCACAAATACAATGAGCCAGAGACAATAAGACTATGTTTCTTCTCCCGTAGACACGACTGCCGGGCTCGGGTTGAAAAGAAATCAAATTATTATTCTTTTATCACCGATGCAAATGGAACTTGCAAAAGATCATTGCATTAAGCAAAGCCATATCCAATCGGTAAATGTACTTGGCAGAAGCTGCCTTCATTCCCTAGAGAACATAATCAAGGGGCTGATGTGGGTCCTGATTCCCCCAAAACAGAGGTCATGACCAGCTGACCTTGACTAGAGTAATAACAGAGCGCCTGCTCTCCCGTGATCTCAAGATCACATGAAGTGTTAATACCACTTTATAATGCCTTGGTAAGGCCACACTTGGAATGCTGCATTCAATTTTGGTCACCACAATGTAAAAAAGATGTGGAGACTCTAAAAGGAGTGCAGAGAAGAGCAACAAAGATGATTAGGGGACTGGAGGCTAAGACATATGAAGAACAGTTACAGAAACTGTTTAACTAAAAGAAGGACTAGGACTATAATAGCAGTGTTCCAATATTGCCGCAAAGAAGAGGGAGCCAAACTATTTTCCAAAGCACCTGAGGGCAGGACAAGAAGCAATGGATGGAAACTAACCAAGGAGAGAAACAACTTAGAACTAAAGAGAAATTTTCTGACAGTGAGAACAATGACTCAGTGGAACTACTTGCCTCCAGATGTTGCAAATGCTCCAACACCGGAAGTTTTAAAGAAGATGTTAGGTAACCATTTATCTGAAGTGGTGTAGGGTTTCCTGCCTAGGCAGGGGGGTTGGACTAGAAGACCTCCAAGGTCCCTTCCAACTCTTCTATTCTATTCTATTCTATTCTATTCTATTCTAATACTTTTTAAAATCCTAATTCTTAAATCTGTTATCCACCCCTTGATAAAACAAGCCCCGTGTTCGATAATACTCCATGCCTTCCTTTTCTTTTATGCTCTGTGTTAGTTTGCCCATTTCTGCACAGTCTGCTGCAGTGATGATGAACCTTTTAGGCCAAGGGCCGGCAACTTTAAACACTCAAAAAGCCACAAAGGTCCTAACAGGAAGCCCCTCGTTCCATTCTGGAGCCTCCCGGAAGTCCGCTTCTCCCACCATAGAGTCTCCTCCTAGCGTGGCCTCCTTTTTCCTTTACCTGTCCTAACCAAAAGCCCTATCAATTGCAGAGCTGACCAGTGACAGGGAGCTGCACCAGAGGGATGAAAGAGTCACATGTGGCTCCAGAGCCACAGGTTGCTGACTCCTATTTTAGGCACAGAGTCCCCAAACTGGAAGGCGCACGCGCGCACACGCCAGAGCCCCAGAAACCCAATGACAGCTGGCTGAGCTGAGGCAATGGCATGCGTGCCCACGGAGAGGGCTCTATGTGCCACCTCTGGCAGGCATGCCATAGGTTCACCATCACGGGTCTAGTGTTTTTTTTAATGATATCTTCTTCTGTGGGTGTTTCCTCATTCTTCCAGTATTGTGCATATAGAACTCTTGCTGCTGTCAAGATATAATAACAAATATACATTCCCTTTATCTTATTATTCTGGTATTATTTGTACCCTATGAGTATCATTACGTGTTGCACCTTATCATTCTTGACAAATGTATCTTGTATTTTTATGTACACTGAGAGCGCATACACCAAAGACAAATCCCTTGTGTGTCCAATCACACTTGGCCAATAAAGAATTCTATTCTATTCTATTATACCTAGCAAAAACAATTCAAGATTTCAAACCGTTGTTAAACAAACGATCATAAGTCGAGAGCTACCTGTCAATTGGCACTGATACGGTTTAAGCAAAACGGTGACTGTGAAATTGGCCATTTACCTAGATGGCAGCTACTAAGGGAAATGACAGCCTAAAAGGTCTCTCTATTCCAGCCAGAATTTCTTTTCATTTCCCCCCCCCCTTGGTTTTTGTTCACAGCGGGACCTGTTTGAAAATTACTGTTTTCATTACAGCTCCAGCAAGAAATATACTCCAGGTAACCAAACCTGGACGATAACATAATGGGTAAATGCACCAAGGAAATAAAATGTAGCTGTGGGTTTTTATGAGTGGCTATTGAGTGCATTTGGAAAAATCAGACCATTTCGCTTATACGGGAAGAAAGTCTAAAATAGCAATTTAGCTGGGCACGTTGTATATAATCTCTCAAATCCATTTTTACTGTGAATTCCGTCGAGCTACAGCATTGCAGTTTGGTATGCCTTCTAACCAATAACCATAACCAAGTTAGATCTATGTGGATGCAGCTCTGGAGAACGTTTTCTTTTTGTAAGGTGCGCCAATGGAACAAGCAGATGTATTTCCCCAGGTTAATGAGTGGAAATTTCCCACACCAATCTTCTGATATTTTTCATTTCTGTCTATTTTGATTTGAGCCCGTTGGGTTTCTTTAAACCGCTTCCTATCTACCGTACTTGATGAAAAAGTGTGTCACTTTCCATTCCGGAGCTTCCCAAGATATCCCAGACAGACAGACGAAGAGACACACCGATATAAAGAGGCATAATCTGAGTTGTATTGTTCAAAGAACATAGTTCATTTAGTGACTGTTCAAAGTCACAACGGCACTGATAAAAGTGACTTATGACCGATTCTCGTGCTTACAATCATTGCAACACACCCATAATCACATCGTCAAAATTCAGCCGCTTGACAACTGACTCATATTTATGACAGTTGCATCCAGAGGTGGGTTCCTATCGGTTCTATCTGGTTCTATAGAGTAGGTAGTAACTCCACGATGACGTCACAGAGCCGGGTTCCTTTGGTGTCTCCGTGAGTGCCGCCATTTTGGATTGCACTTCTGCGCATGCGCAGAGGCTATTTTTTGATTGCCATGCGCTCGCACGCTTTGCGCACGCGCTCGAGGCACGACCCCGAGCGAGCCGGCAGTAAGAAGATTCAGAACCCACCTCTGCTGGGATCATGTGATCACCTTTTGCGACTGTTTGTCAAGCAAAGTCCATGGGGAAAGCAGATTCACTTCACAATCGCATTACTAAAAACTGCAATGATTCACTTAACAACCGTGGCGAAAAAGGTCATAAAATGGGGCAAAATGCACTTAACCAATGTCCCGCTTAGCAGCAGAAATGTTGGGCTCCATTGTGGTCGTACGTCTGATAGGGCAACAGAGATGCTCAGAGGATTAGAAATCAAAGTTGCACTAGGAAAAACTGACAAAGCAGGGAACTTCCACCTTCATCTCATTTCACGAGCCCAAAATCTAGACAATAGGCTTTCTACAGAAAGCCAGATGGATTGCCGAACATCCAGTCATAGGAAGACATATAAATGACCCCATAAAAGAGGTGCCAGGCTTGGAATTAACATGCCCGCAATAGACAATCCCAAATGGGATTGAGGGAATTATTTGTTTAGCAGAGTGATGGCGTTCGGGGAAAAACTGTCCTTGTGTCTAGTTGTCTTGGTGTGCAG
>JANHFT010007704.1:665280-677104 GCA_032467955.1 Pseudoxenodon macrops | reverse complement strand
TTTCCCCCCCTATTTTCCTCCCCAAAAACTCAGGTGCATCTTATACTCAGGTGCGTCTTATACTCCGAAAAATACGGGTAATTAACATCTCTTTGTTTGCATTGTTTAGCAAACTAATTTCAGATTGATATCTCCTGAGTTTAGAGATCTTTTAAAAGACTTACCTTGTTTGTCTATTTCCATCTTTAGTATCTTTACAAATATAATTGTAATATTGCTTCTTGTGAATTCTAATAGCTCTCTGAAATTCTTTATTATATTCTTTCTTAATATCTTTATTTTTTTTAATATTGGCTTTGCCAGAAAATATCAGACAAGAAGCAGTAAATAATATGCTAATCAAGGAACTACCAACTCAGACAAACAATTAAGCAGTAAACAACAACCTAATAAAGGAATTACAAATTACTATCCCTATTGACTCTGAAAGCATTACTATTTCTTATTTGTTTTTGAGATCCCGAGTAGTAAACAGAATCTTCTGACCAAAAGTCCAGTCCATTTCAATTTGCTGATGCCTAAAACATCAGTGTGTAGTTGACTTATTTCATATTTACTATGATGAGCATTATTCTAATATTCTGTATCCCTTTATAATTCTGTCTTTGCAGTTTTGGCTTCCCCCTCTACCCCACCCGAATGGTAATGTCAGTAAGGTAGATATTTGGAAGGCTTTCATCTAGCTGTTTCATAAATACTATTAGTACTTGAAAAGATTCTCAGCTCTTCTTTTGCCCAAAGAGGCCCATCATGCAGCACTACATCGTAAATCACGTTATATTATATATCCGTGTGCTTTTCTTGGTAAAATACAGTAGTAGTTTACCATTAGTTACTCCCACACAGTATGAAATGTTGCCTTTCCCATTGCCACTAAAGTGATAGTCCTGTCTCTAGTATCTTACATTGCTGCTGCATGATATAAGTGCCTGCTTGCTTCAGCTGGGCAACTGGAATGATCTTTGTGTCTTAGGTTAATAGTCACCAACCTATAACCAGGGACTGGTTTTGTGGAAAACAAGTTTTCCACAGACTTGGGGGGGGGAGAGGGGGAGAGGAGGGGCATGCAACATAGATCCCACACATGCACAGTTCACACCAGAGTTCTGACACCTATGAGAATCTAATGCCTGATGATCTGAGATGGAGCTGAGGCAGTGATGCTGGTACTGGACAGCAGCTACAAATACAGACGAAACTTTGCTCGCCCACCTGATACTCACTTCCAACTGTGCGGCCTTGTTCCTAACAGGCCATGGACTGGTACCGGTCTGTGGCCTGGGGACCCCTACTTTGGTGATATTGCTTGAAGTATACACTTGTGGTACTCTTTTTTCATCCTCCCTGAAGTAGCACCCACCCACCTACACCCCCTATGCCCCACCCAGCCACAAAATGACACAGCATGACAGGACTTGAGGGAGACTCAGAATGTATAGGGATGGCATTTTGTTCTGTAAACAACAACATGGAATGTGGATGTTCTCACAGTGCCTATTACAAACTAAAATAAAACTATTAAAATATGTTGGACAGTTCTATTCACTGGCTTTCTGTTTAAACGCAGGTACTTATATGAATTTTACACATTGTCCCATTGTCCTAATTAGAATTTAATGGAAAAAACTGTAGCAAAAACACAGGACATATTATATATATTTTTATGCCATTAGCTTCTGAAGCAGGTACATGCTCCTTTTCATATTTGCAAATTACCTTCCTTATAGTATACAGTGCAAATTTTGGGCTGGCTGTAGATTTTAATAAAAGTTATAAGAGATTTTATTTAAAAGGTTCAGGCAATGCAAGAAATTATTGATTATGATGGGCTTTCAGGACATAGTAAGACTTTTTTTTTGGCAAAGTTTGGAAGTAAGAAATCAGAAAATGCTATTTTAATATGGCCAAGGAATATAAAATGATTTGTGGCATGCCATTTTAATTGGCCATCCTCTGTATCATGCAGAACTGGAAACAGACTGGCTTTTATTTCCAGGAAGAGTGGAATCGCAAATTTCTTTGTTCTTTGGCTGAGTGAGCATCGGTTTAAATCAGCTAATGTGAATCAGCATCTTGGTAAAATATAAGAGAGAAAAAAACCTTTCATTTCCAGATGCAGTCATGATGCTGATTGCTGAGCCCAGGTATTTGCCCACTTTTTTCTCTCTGTATCTCTTCTTCTGCTAGAATGGGACAACTTTCCATATTATCATATGTGGTGGCAATGTCCAAAAGCCAAATATTACTGGAACAAAATCAGACTTCAATTAGAAGAAATAATGGAACACCATATAGAAATGAAACCAGAAATATTTTTACTAGGAATTCTTCCCGAGGGAATTGAAAGAAAAACACAATATCTGATCATACACATTATAATGGCGGCAAGGATACTATACGCACAAAATTGGAAAAACAATCAAATATCAGCAGACACAAATTGGATTAAGAAAGTACTAGAATGTGCAGAATTAGACAAACTCATAAAATAATTACAAGAAAAAGAGGAAATAGAATACTACAAAACATGGGAAAGATGGTATAATTGGGTAGAGAAAAAGAAAGACAAAGGAGTGGAATAATAAACAAAGTAAAATGGAACTCATTCAAGATAGGACTGACTCAGAATGGACTGACATACAGCTAAAAAAAATATCAAATATAACAATATCAGAAATATAGGTATAGAAATGGAAATACTATAAAAATAAGACCGATATTATAGTGGTAAAGACTCTTGCCATAGCTAACCTGCCACAGCCATCTCATTATAACCATCTTACTGTGGCCAATTTGCTGTTGGAGATCTTTCCTTTGGCCAATTTACCAGGGGACAACTCTTTGCGGGTTCCATATGGATAACTCAGTGTGATAAATGTTATTAGCCATTATTTTTTCAACATTATTTCCATTGACAAAATTAGAAATAATGTCAAAGAAATGGTAGATAACATTTATCATGTTGACTTATCTCACATGGAATTATCATTAGTGAGTGGTTCCACAGTGAGTTGACCATGGGCAAGTTGACTGCAGCGAGATACCTGCTATGAGATCGTCACAGTAGGTTGGCCAGGGCAATCCTTGAACCTAGGCAATTGAGCAGGAAACACAGATAAGCAAGCTGGACAATCAGAATAGAAAGGCAGTTGGGCTGCCAGCACTAATCTCATTTTTTTTCTTGCTGATTATCCAGTTTGATAAGATGTAGGGGATGAAAATGCAAACCAATTTTTAAAAGAAATTTGGGATTGTTATGGGCTGAAGTGGTAAGAGTGTCTGACATGGGCAAAGTGAAGGAGTGTGGGACTTTAACTATTTGTCTTCCTGACATGTGCATGTCTGCTGATTTGCATTGTTTCAGGATTGGGTAATATCTATGTAGTCTTGTAGACTAGAAAATCATAAAGGAACATTTGGCATTTCTATGCAACCTTCTTCATTAAGCCAACTCTCATTTAACCCTACCAATGGCTTATTCTGGAAACTTCTGTAATAGGTCTTCAATATAAAATGTTGAAGGGTGTGTCAGAATTACATGATAGTACATGACAATGTTGCAGGAGACATCTCATATTCCCTCCCTTTCCCACCTCATCTTTAATTGCAACCTGGAATCAAAATTATACTTCTGTGTTGACTAGACAGAATTAGGATGTGGTCCACGCTTTCAATCAAGGGAAGCCCTCAAGTTGACCAATGTCTTGTTTAGAACAGATTGTAATCAGTGGATTAGTTGGCAAATAGGAATTACAGTGTGCATAGCCAATCCTCTTTATCAAGTTGTGTTGATATATGTGAGCCAAACTGCTGTCTCTGCAATGCTGGTTGATTTTATTTTATTAAGTATTTATATAATGCATAAAAAACCAGTCCATTTTTTATTTTTCTCTGTAGGAATAGAACCAGATCTAAATACTAGCTGTTTTTGAAAAAAATGCTTATATAAACATTTTAAGAAAAGTAGATTAAAAAAAGGTGAAGTACTTGTTCTATAGATTCAAAAGAAGTTTGTTCTAAGTGGTATTAATTTTATAATGGAACAACTTTCAAAAGTATGCTAGTTAACTAGATCTTCTTTCAAAAGATATTGATAGAGCATGTTCAGAAGAAAGCACAACTTAAAAGAAATGACAAAGGAAAAAAAGTTTGTTTGTTTATCAAACATGTACAAGATAACAAGTACAGGTATGAACATAAACATGAACAAATGAAGTAAATACAGATAAATGAGGACAGTAAGACAGGGACAGTAGGCACACTGGTGCGCTTATCCACGCCCCCTTTACAGAACCTCTTAAGAATGGCGTGAGGTCCACGGTAGACAGTTTGAGATTGAAGCTGTGAGGGTTTGAGGTTGTAACAACGGAGTCAGTTAGAGCATTCCAGGTATTGACCACTCTGTTGCTGAAGTTGTATTTTCTGCAATCGAGTTTGAAGCAGTTTACCTTGAGTTTGTATTGATTGTTTGCCCATGTATTATTGTGGTTGAAGCTGAAGAAGTTGTTGACAGGCAAGATGTTATAGCAGACAATTTTATGTACTATGCTTAGATTGCACTGCAGGTGGCACAGTTCCAGATTGACTAAGCCCAAAATTTCAAGCTTGGTGGCATAGGGAATTCTATTGTGAGTAGAGGAGTGGAGTACTCTTCTCGCAAAACACCTCTGAACCCGCTCAGTCATGTTAATGTACAATATACAGTGTGGGTTCTAGGTGAATGAGCTGTATTCAAGAATTGGTCTTGCAAAGTTTTTGTATGCCTTAGTTAGCAATACAATGTTACTGGAGAAGAAGCTTTGCAAAATTAGCTTAACAACTCTTAATGCCTTTTTGGCAATGCTGTTACAGTGAGCTCTGGGACTTAGATCATTTGAGATGAGTACTCCTAGGTCCTTGACAAAGTGAGGGTCATCTAAATTGCCAGAAGGGGAAGGGGAAAGGGAAATGGAAGAAGAAGGGGAAGGGGAAAGGAAGGGAAAGATCTTTGGAGCAATAATACAGAGCCATAATACCAAGAAGCAGTAACTTCTAAAGTGTAATGAGGTGGGGCCCATGAAATCTCATTTCAGACGGGGAAATTTGAACCTTCGATATCATACAAGACAGACTGATTTTTGGAAGAAATGACTAGAAATGAAGAGGAACTGGGAATAAAACTTTGTAGCTTTTATCATTCTGTCCTAGGGCATTTTGATCAGATGTCATCAGATGTTGAATCTTTAATTTTTGTTTAATAAGTCATTAAAATGAAGAGAGGAGAGGTGATTTTAGGTTAATTGAATGGGATCTCTACTAGATTTGGTGAAAGCGATATCTAATCCAACTGCCAGTTTCCAACTTTAAAAGAAGATCCACAAAGTTTTGCATATCCCCTCTCCTCAACTCATAATTCAGTGACATGCCAACTTAGAAATTAGTATAGCCCAGTGATGGGAAACATATGGCACAGGTGCCACAGGTGGCATGCAGAGCCATATCTGAGAGCACACAAGGCATTGCCTTGTCAGCTCCAGTGTGCTTGTGCATGCTGGCCAGCTGATTTTCAGCCTTGATTTTCAACCATTTTTCACCCTCCGGAGTCTTCAGGGAAGACCCCTGAAGCCTCCAGCGGGTAAAAAACGGCCCAACAGGCAAATCAGAAATCCGTTCCTGAACTTCCGGTTTGTCCATAAGGCAATTTTTCACCTTCAGGAGGCTTCCCTGAAGCCTCCGTAGGCTGAAAAACAGCTCAATGAGCAAACTGGAAGTCCCATTGGGCTGTTTATCACCCTCTGGAGGCTTCAGGGAAGCCTGCTGGACCCTCTGGAGGGCAAAAAACGGCATGCACAGTGCAGTGTGCGTCAGGGGGGGGTTGTGTGCTGGTATGCATGCACGCGCTAGCGCGCGCGTGCTCCCATTTTCGTACGCAAAAAGAAAAAAGTTAGCCATCACTGTTATAGCCATTTGAGCCGATAGCCAATCAAAAATCTCTTCATGACAGTCAGCTGATCTTTCAAACTTCTATTCAAGTGAATTCCTTTTGGAATGTTTCATGAACACATTCAGTTATAGTAATATATATATTGATCTGAGAATATTTGCAGTCAAGCAACATTTCTCTCCTATAGAGAAAGCTAATAATAAATTTAGTTTTTCAGATTATTTTGACTAGTGGAAGCAGAGATATTGCTCATTAAAAATACACTGATGAACTTAATATCTCTGCTTCCTCTGAATGTAATATATGCTTTTTAAAGTTCTGCATAATCATAGTCTTTGTGAACCGTGTGGATCTTGCCCTAAGGAATCTCCTTGTGGGCCACACCTTTCTCTGTGTGCTTTATCTACAAAGTCACATAATCCAGCAAAACTCTTCTGGACATGAACCTTAAAAGATGAATCATGGGAAATGTTATGCTTTAATATGGTGACTCAGAAACTGCTCATTTTAATAATTTTATATTTCAGCATGCTTGTTCAGATCTTCAGAAAAAAATAATTTAAAAAATTTAATTCCACACGGCACTGAGAAAGAACCAAAAAAATATATCTAAAGATTCAGAAGAGAAAATCGTATCGAATTTTAGGACTTTCCCCCTTTTCTTTTAACATCTATAGTAGCAGAACAATATTTTATCTTATGTGTCAAAACATTTCCATGAGTTTTTCCTCAAGCTCAGAGTCGTTTTGGTCCAGTTTGAGTGAACCGGTAGCGGAGACTGCGAGTGGGCCCGTCCACCCTCCCGGATGCAATGCTCTCTTATTTAGCCACATTTTCGAGGCTGGGCATATGCGTGGAAGGCGTATATGTGAGCAAAGCATATGCGCGGAAGGCCGGGCACATGTACAGAATGTGCGCTCATGCACAAAGTGAGCACGTGGAAGGCCGAGTCCTGCTGGTAAGAATATGTGAAACCCACCCCTGATCAAGCTGTTAGTGTCTAGTGCATTTGAGAATGGAATGAAGAGAGCTTAATATTTTGGTTTGCTTTTGGGGTTGGCTATTTTGATCTTAAACAGCGCAGATAAAAAGGCATCTAAGCAGTCATGGTAGCAACCTTTGAAACTGAAATATAATCAAAGGAGAGTCTGGCTTTTAAGATACATTTATAGAATAACAAAACTCGGAGGTACATCAAAGGTCATTAGGTCCACGGTGCCAGGATATGCTTTGCTAACTTACACAATAGGTACATATAAATAAAGTCTCCTTCACATTGTATTAAATCCTAGTGAGTTCCAGGATGCGTTCATGGTGTTCTGGCAACAGGGCAGAAGTAGTTAGTCATTGCCTTCTTTGGGGATGTTTTTGAAATTCCTCAGTCTAGTTTCCAGACATGTTATCTCCTGGTAGTTTCCTACTCAAGTCCTAACCTTTTTGAGAGCAGCTAAGTAGTGCTATCTAGCTGATCAAAAGTACACATAGGTGTGACAAATCATAACATTTCATCTGACTATGGATTCCTGTTAGCCCTGGCATCTAATTGTCAAAGGCAAACTTTCTGAAAATTTTTAATACTTTATCTTCACCAGAATGGTAAGTTTTTGAATATGTTGGGTTATATTTCAAAGAGTATCTGAATGCAATTTACTTTAAAGCATGGGTATATTGAAGTAACTGGGGAAATAAACTACGGTAATATTCTGGGCAGGTGGAAACTTTGGAATATTCTCATCACACATCCTTTTGCAACTTAGTTCAGACACACGTTTTTTCTTGTTTGCAGCCCTTGGCACAGGACTGGCTGCATGTGTCATCCTTTATAAACAACTTCTGGCATTTCAGTCTTGGGAACACCCTTATGTGCCTGTACACATAGATACTCATGCAAAAAAAACCAAACCCTACAGCACTCCACTCTTGTATTCATCAGCATTTCTTGCAAATGCCATCCGCTTTGGTTTTTCCTGGGCTAGGCTTATCAAGTACAACAAATAGCAGATGAAGCTGATGAACATTATTGTATGTGTACAAAGTATACCAGGGTTGTTAAGTGTTGCATTGCAAAACAGATGAAGTAATGTAGGATGACTAACTCTGAGATATCAGTTACATAATTATGCTGATAGAACTATTTCCAAACTGAGAAAAGGTATTTTCTTTTCCCAAATTGATGATTCCACAAAACGAGGAATGGAATGTCACAACATTAATTGATATCATCCTGTTCAATATTAGTTCTACCACAACCTGTGTGTGTGTGTGTGTGTGTGTGTGTGTATGTATGTATGTATGTATGTATGTATGTAAAGTATGTATGTATGTATGTATGTATGTAAAAGGGAAGAAAGATGCACCACTTTTCTTGAATTAAGAAAAATCTAAGAACCATTTGTATTGGCCACTCTGGTTGGCAGTTCTGAATAAAATAAACCCCAAAGAAGAGTTTCAAGCTGGGGTTAGAAGTATATATCAACAGCAAAAAGTGAATATTATGGTTAATAAAGTACTCTTCAGCAGATTTCCAAATCATAAAAACAAGGCAAGAATGTCCACTCCTGCTTTTATTCTTCATCGCTGTTTAGAAAAGTCCAAGGTGATGAACGCATAACAGGTCTCAAAATTCACAAAGAGGAATTACTTTACCTTAAATGTTCCTCAGAAGATGCAGTATTAACTGATCATGGAGCTACAAAAGCCAATAAAACAGTTACTGAAAATAGATCATAGTTTTGGTGAATATTCTGAATATAAGAACAATGCTCAAGAAGCAAAAATAATCACATGATTATTACAAAATGTTTAACACAAGGAGAGATCAATATTTTCCCAGAATAATCTGGCTATCAGATACCTCATGCACTCACAGTGGTTTGTGCCTGGCAGGCAACAATCAAGAAAAATACTAAAATAACTATGTTAAATTAAGGCAAGAGATTAAAAAATAGCTTGAAAAGGTGGAGGAATTTAAAGTTACCTTGGTTAGGATATGCAATTACAATCCTCCAAATGAATGTATCAGAAATCTCTCTATTTCAAATGGTGCTAATCAGAATTTTTTCACAAAGGACAAGAACTGTTAGTAAATTTATTTGGCATGGGAAAAGATCCAGAATCAACAACAACAATAATAATAACAACAAATCTTATAAGAAACAAGTGCTCTTGCTTTTCCAAATTTTTAATATAAAGCAAATTGCATCAGAGAAATTTTGATAAAAGAATGGAATTCTGCAAAGAAGAAGAATAAACCCAAAAATTTCACTTCTAGCTTCTCCTTCAAATGTTTTCCATGTTGGATATAACTACAGCAAGAAAAATGTAATTATTTACAACTAAAAGGAAAATTGGAACAGAAAGTTCTACATATTGCATACAACTCCATCAATAATATCTAAGATAAACAATCATATAGTAATAAATATTAGAAATCTAATAGTTTTTTTCTTTTTTTTAAATTATGTTTTGATATTTTAATCTTGCTAAATAGATTTTGCTAACTTCTATTTCTTTTTCTTTTAGTTAATGTGCATGTGTGTGTGTAGACACAGTGGAGACTTCATTACTAAGTAACTAGCTCAAGATTGAAATTATTATTGTACAATAAATACATTAATGTAATCTTTATCAACAATGTTTTTCTAATATTATACTCAACTTCAAATGAAAATTCTAATAACTTTGTGTTTGTAATATTGATATTCTAAATTATAATTAATACTGCTAGAGTATTTCTTTATCCTTATCTTTTCTTTATTTCTAATAATCTAAGTTATCTAAATAAAGAATGTCAATAATTTAATACTGTACAAATATAATTGTATTAAAACAATATAAAGCATTAAGATTTATGACAATATAATAAAAGGGGGGAAACACAACGAGCAGTGTCTATTATATAACCAATATTTAAATAATTTAAGTGGTATATATATATTGTCAACATTCAGAACAAATAAATGATCCTAAAATTTGAGATTTAAAACTAAAGTTTAAATCATGAAAGTTCAATTCTCTCTGTTTATTTTCACATATTTATATTTATACATGCATATTAAATTTATAAATATATAGAAGTTCTAAAGATAATATTTTTATGCATTTTAAGCACCCATTTATCCTCCAATGTAAAGCTACATCTGACAAATAATATTAATTTTTCCCATAGAAATACAGTAGTCCTTGTTTAGCATCTGTCTTGTTTAGCAATTGTTAGCAGTTAGTGATGAAAAAGTAACTGTGATCAACCTTTGCATTTATGACATTTTCAGATCTTTAAAGCAAAGGAAAGATGAAATAAGTACAGTTACATTTTCATTTAGCAACGTGTTCACTTAATGATTGGGCTGCCAATCCCAGTTGTGAGAATTAGAATGAGAATTAGATATAAACACAGGTTTATTTGCATTACGTTATTTGCTTTCTGTTCATAGAACTGAACAAAGTTTTGACAATAAGAAGCCATCCACGCCAGCCTTTTCTTAAACATAAGAGACTTGAAGAAGATTGCAGAAACCTGGGAGAGACGTAATTGCAAGGAAGAGCTGAATGCAATTGCACTTAATTAAACTTGACAGGAGTTGTGTGGATAAGACTTTTGCAGAAAAATGGATTTTGAAGAGCCATAGGAAGGACAAGGGAAGACAAAATGTACTGTACATGTTCAGACAATGTGTTCTAGGCATAAGGAGTAGCAAACAGGTAAATAATATAAGAGGCAGCAAGGGTCGGGGAGCTTATTTATTTATATCCCATCTTCATTATTTTCACAAATAATTCACACAGTGATCACATCTAACAGACCTTCCTCTTCCTATTGTCCTCACAAAAACAATGTTGTGAGGTAGATTGGGCTGAGAATGAGTGACTGGTCCAAAGTCACCCAGCCGGAGTTTATGACTAAGGTGGGACAAGAACCTATGTCTCCTACTTAGCATGAAGCCAAAGGCCCTGTTTAGCTCTCTTGGTGTATTTATTGTACAATAAAGGTTTTAATCCTGATGGCCAAGGAACGAGGTCACTGAAACAGCAAATTGCGTGAATTGTCTGATGCTGAAAGTGGGATTCACCAGAAACTGATAATTTTATCACTTGTCACCTTTTTTGTGTCAATTTAGTTAATGACCATCCTTATGTTTTGTGAAGAAAAATCCATAGTTAATTATGACTACCATGAAGAAATAATTTCTATTGACAATCTTGAATCTGTCTTGATTCACATAATTAGATAATCCTCACTTCTAGAATTATGGGACAGGAAGATTTTTTCCCCTCTACAATAGGCACACTTTATTTCTTCAACTCCTCCTCCTATTTGCTGTTTTGTTAATAATCCCAAATGCAGTAACAGTACATTATTATTTATTTTCCTAATAATTCCTAGAATGAAATGTGAACTTTACATGACTGTCAAATTCAGAACAATATTGTATTTTTATTACATTATTTATCACAACCTTCAAAAAGACGTCTCATAGCACCTCTTGAAATTTAACAAATAAGATTACTTAAGATTTATGGATGACATTTTCCTCATCTGAACCACAGAAGTGAAATACACTTTTTAATTGATAAGGCACTTATTACCGTATCTATTTCAGTGATGGTGAACCTTTTTCTTCTTGCGTGCCAAAAATGGCGGTGCGTGCATGCCACCATGCAACCCCCCTACGCACACTGTACTGCACATGTGTGTGCCCCCCCCATTGGGCTGTTTTTTTCCCCTCCAGAGGGTTCAGGGAAGCCTCCTGAATGCGAAAAATGACCCTATGGGCAAACCGGAAGTCACCTCCGGTTTGCCCGTTCGTTGGGTCATTTTTTTACAAGGCAGTGCCTCGCACGCCCTCAGAAATGGCTCTGTGTGCCACACGTGCCCTAGGTGCACCATCACTGATCAATTTA